>JAVSBS010021812.1:0-19032 GCA_033124195.1 Coracias cyanogaster
CCCCGCTCCGGCACCGGCGTCCGCCCCGCATCGGGGGCGCGGGCACCGCCGGGCACCACCGGGAGTGAGCGGGCACACCGCACGCGTGGGCACGTGTGGCACACATGGCACTCATGGTACACGCGTGGGCACACAGGGACACATAGGGGCACACAGGGACACATAGGGGCACACAGGGACACATGGCACACGGGTACACATAGGGGCACACAGGTACATATGGCACATAAGGGCACACAGGTACACATGGCACACGGGGACACATAGGGGCACACAGGTACACATGGCACACAGCGGCATGCTGCGCACTTGGCGCACTTGGGCACACGCGTGGTGTACTCGGCACACATAGGCACTTGCAGCCCACACACAGCCCACGGGCATGGGTGCACCCAGGGGCACTCGCATGGGCACATCTCTATGTATATGGGACATATAGTCACACACAAGCTCCTGCAGGGTACCCATGGATTTGCGCACACATGTTTTCACACACACACAGGCACACACAGAGGAGCACCCGCGCACACACAGGTTCACACTGCCAAGGCACAGCGCTATGACAAACCCAGGCACGGGGATGGCCACAGGCTCTGGCCAGGATGCGTGCAGTTAGTGTGACTGTTGTACATGTGTGCATGTGTCTGGTGCACGTGTGTGGAGCCGTGCGCACACACCTGCATGTGCATGCTGCAGCAAGTGTGATTGCTAGCACTCATACACACGGATGTGCATCCAGATCTGTCCATTTATACCTACGTATTTAGGTGTGTGTGGACACATGTAAGTGTACATGTCTGTATCTATATGCATACGTGTATATGTGGGTATCTACATGTGCGCAAACCTCTATGCCTGTGTTTGCATGTGTGTGTATGTATGGCTATGTATGCACGTGTGAACATACACGAGTGTACACAGGTGTGGATGCATGTACTGGTATACAGATAACCATAAATACGTATGTGCACCCCCATACCTCTGTGCATGTGTGCACATGCGTGTGCAGCCAGCGCACGCCCCCGCAGCCCAGGCCAGATGTTTCCAGTAATGCATGACGGGTGCACCGAGAGCTGCCCCTCGCCTGGCCCCTCGCCGAGGCCTCCCCTCCCTCCCCTTCCCACCCGGCTTCCCGCCTGCTGGGTCGGGTGCCTGCACCCCGGCACCCTGCCCTGCCCCCTGGATCCCTCCCAGTTCGCTGGGTGAGCTGCACACTGGGGCCCTGGGGTGGTCGTGGGGAGCGTGGCAGGGCTGCAGTGGGGACCTGCACCCCACAGCCCAGCACCTCAAGTGCACCAACAGCACAGCCCTTCCCACATATCCAACCCTGTCCCCATTCCATTGGGTGCTCTCTTTCCACTTCCACAGCCCTGCACCCCATCCCAGGGCTGACCGCCTGGTACTCCAGCTGCCTTGGGGAGCATCCCTTACCTATCTCTCCACGGATTGCCGTTGTCCCTGCAGGTTGCTGCCTGTTTGAGGAAATTCTCAGCACGGGATGGGATGCAGGTGTGGGCAGCAATGGGATGAGTGCTCCAGGGTTGTCTGGCCAGCTACTGCAGGCCCCACCACCGCAGACTCACTAGGGTGCTGGGCTGCAGGATGGGAGATGTTGCGAGTGCAATCATGCGCCGACACAGCTTTCGGTTTGCAATTCTGGTAAAGCCAGAGTCAGGGCACCAACAGCAGGAAGGGGAAGGCAGCAGTGAAACCGTCGGGTGCTCAGGTTCTCCCACGCCCTCCCAGCACCCGCGCATGGCTGGTCTGCACCAGGAGCCTGGCTGCTCACTAGCACCCTTGCTCCTGGCTGCACATGGCCTCATACCCCACCCTGCAGCCCAATTGTGGCACCCAGCACCTGAATCCAGCATCCCAAACCTGGCACCCCAAATCCAGCATCCTACACCCAGTGTCCTGTGTCAGAGCCAGAACCTGGCTGCAATCCACACCCCTGCCCCAGGGTCAGGGCTTTGGAGAGGAGCTGCTAGCTGTGCAGAGTTGCAGACTTCACCCTTAGGGGATGGATTTCCATGGATGAAACTCATACTTCCAACCCTCAGCATGGCTTTGTGCAGGCAGGGCTAGCTCCAGAGCTCCCACACCCAGCGTATCTGTCCTTGTACAAACCAAACCCAAGGACAGGCATTTGGGCATGCCAGGCAGGACGGGCTGTGCTGGCCCTACAGGGGCTGGAGGCCTCTGTGTTCCAACCCTCAGGGTTGCTCGGGGTCTTGCTCACTTTATGTGTGTGTCTCCTCTCTGCACTCTCCAATGCCTTGACTTGGGGAAAGAGAAGAAGGGACCCTGCAGTCCCCACAGGGTCAGGAAGGGGCTGCTCCTGTCTCCCAGCAGCCTCTGAGATGCTGCAGTGCCTTGGCAGCACCCTGCACCTCGGTACAAAAACCTCCTCTCCAGGAATCTGGGCACTACACACAGCTGTAGCTTTGGCCACTGTCCTGCTGTGGCAGGCAGCATTCCCCACAGCCTGTCCTCCCAGTCTCTGGGGTGCAAGGCTGCAGTGCCAAAAGGGTGCGAGACTGGTGTGAGCCTCCAGCCTGTGCTTGTGCCCCTTCACCTGGTAGCAAACATCTCCCTATTCCCTGCTCTGAGGCACCCCTCTTGCTCCCTCCTCACCATCCTTCCTGTCAGCTGGCAAGAGTCACACTGTCCCCTAAGTCCCTGTGGGGTGGTGGAGGCGATGCCACAGTACTCCTTCCCTGGCACTATTCAAATCTGTGGGGGTGGCACCTTCCCCCTTGCAGGCAGGTGCAGTGACCTCATGGTGGCTCTGGCATCTCTGTAGGGGACATGGGTTGATGTGCGGGTGGCATCGTGGCCAGCACAGCCTCTCCCATCTCCGTGGGTGCGGTTGCCTTGGAAACTGCAGGCAAATGTGGGCAGAGATCCAGAGGGGTGAAGGGTAGGGAGGAAATGCCAGCTCCCAGCACCTGAGAGAGGGATGGGCCATCCAAAATGCCAGCAATCTCCAGAGATTTCCTGTGTGCCAGGACTGTGGCACAGGCCCATGTCGATCCCCAAGTGCTTGGAGCCTTGGTGCAGTCCAGAGCTTGTCCTTGAGTTTGAGGGGTGCACCAAATGCAGCAGGATTTAATGCCGTTTCCTCTGTGTGCCCAGGATGAGGGCTGGCTGTAGCACCTCCCCAGAGGGACCCTGAGGTTGTGTTCCAAACGCTTCCCGAGCACTGTGAGTCCGAGCACTGCGAGCCTGAGCACTGCTGGGTCTGGATCTGTCCCAAAGTTCTCCCTGCAGTTGGGATGTTGCATGCACAGCCCAGGGCTCCCTGTGCTGCCCGCCCTCGATCACACCCCCAGTGCTTGCACGTGTCTTGGGGTGGGAGGCAGGGGAAGGGCAAAGTTCAGCTTTGGCACGATGATACGTCACCAAAATCAACCAGTTTTCTTTTAAACCAGATTGTTGGAAATGGCTCCCAGCTGCCCAGGCTGCAGGCCAGCCCTGAGGAGAACCAGGGCTGTCTGGAGAGCTGCAGAGACCAGGGGACCGTGTACCCTGGGATAACCCTTATTCCAATCTCTTAGGTTCCTACCTGAGCACTGGAGCCTAGGGAAGCAACAGGCTGGCAGGGTTCACCCTCTGCCATCAGGATGTGGGGATGGACATAGAAGTCCCCATACAAGCTGGATGTGCCTGCTCTGGGGATGGCACAGCCAATTCTGCATTATCAGGAAGGACCTCGCAATGCATTGAGTGAAGCTCCAGGAAAAAGCCACCAACTCATCTTTTGTCATTTCAGCTTTCTCATCTTCCTTTTTTTCCCCTGCATGTCTTTCTCACCCTGCCTGGAATGTGGAAAGAGGAACTGGTCCATGACAGCACGTCATCTCCCACCCACGGCTTCCATGGTGGTATCAGAGCTCTTGGAAAGCCCCCCAAATTGTCCTCAATTCACCAGCAATTTGAAGCCACCTTGCAAGAGCCACCTTGCTCCCCAGCAAAGACTTCACATGCAGTGTGGCAGTGCCATACTCCTGCCCTGGCAGCCCCCTGCATCCCTGGACCCCTGCTCTCTGCCCTGCTGAGAGCTGCCCCTCACTCAGCCCCAGGCTTGGCTTCCCCCGGGCCCTGCTGTTCCCCTGCCTGGGACTTTGCCAGCAGCTCACATCCCCTCTGGCTCCACGCTTGGGCTGAGTTCTGTGACCTGGGCAAGTGCCAGGGCAGGCAAGTGGCGTCAGGGACAGGAGGAGACACTGCAGGCATCATTGCTCCTGGCCACAGGGATGTGAGTCCCCAGCAGTCGCAGCTCGTGGGGACTTTCCACTCCGGTGTCTACTAGTGGCCTGGGAAAAGTCCCTCCTGGAGAATCCAGACAGCCTGGGGGAAGCCGTGGCTCAGAATGGCAGTGAGATGGGTGGGCTAACCATCAGTGTCTTGGGACCAGTGGCTGTGAGGGAAGAAGCTGGGCCCCTGTGCTGCCCTGCGCTGCTCTCCCCGCAGCCCACGTTGGCAGCACACATGGCACCTAGCTCACAGCACACAGCTTGTACTTCACGGTCATGTGTGGCTGGTGGGGACAGACCTGGGCACAGAAAAAGGCTCCATTGCTGGGACATCACACTTTGGCTGAAGTCGTGAGTGTGTTGGGTTTCCCTCTGCCCTGGTTGCAGATGGCTGAGAGGCACAGAACCATCTGAGTGGGTTCAGCATCACCTATGTCAGCTCCGCACTGGGATGTGGCTCTCCTCTGGGTGCAGGGGCCCTCACAGGGTGCTGGGGACCTTATGGGAAGCTTGTGCACTTCCCCTAATGTTGCCCATGGAAGTACCCGTGTCCCTGCCCCAGTGCAGGCTCTGTGCTGCAGAGAGCATGACAGCTGGGGTGCCTTGGGCTGCCCAAAATAGCTGTCCCCACTCCCCTCACTGCCTGGCCGCTGGCAGCCATCCCATGAGTGCCCCACGAACTGGGAGCAGCTGTAGGTGGCTGCCATCCTGCTGCAGCGCTCACCCCACTGCCTACAGGCTGCTGCCTGCTGAACACCCCAGGCTGGGACAAACATTGTCCCAGGGACTGTCTCCCCTGAGCAGCGCCCTGCCTCGCTGCACCCATGGGTGCCCTGCCCAGGGAGGGTGTGTGGCCACAATCCTGCGGCTCTGCAAACCCACCTTAGACACCCAGACAGGGATAGCTGGTGCCTGGAGGATGGGCAGGACTTGCAGAGCTGCTCCCAGCTCCTGTTGCAACTTGGCATCCAGCCACACGCAGCGGTGTGCCCCTGTCCCTGCCCTGTCCCCACCACGCCACCAGCCAGCCAAACACAGACCCAGGCTCATGTCTCTCTGTGGAGGGATCTCCCATCCCAGCCCGGCGAGACGGCTCTTGGGACCTGGCAAAAGGGGATGGTGTGGTTGTCCTGACCATGGCCAGTGCCACGTCCCTGGGGGAGCAGTGGGCAGGCAGGTGGCCAAGCATAAATCATGCCTGGCTGCTGAGGTCAGGCTGGGCAATGTCCCTGTGGCACGCGGTTGTGGCTCTCCAACAGGGAGTGCACAGGGCTGAGGGACAGGGGACAACCAACCTGGCAAAGCAGCAGCCAGCATTTGCCCACATACGACTTGCAGTGCAGGTCCTTGGGGATAGCCCCTGAGGCCATCTCCTCTGCATCGTTGAAGGCAGAGAGGAGAAGGATGATGTGCTGACTGGCCAGCTCACCCAGCAGCGCTCCACTCTGCATGACACAGGGGTTTTGGTTCCCCTTGGGGCACACACAAGCCAGTAACCATCCACCCATCCTCCACCACATCATGCCTCTGACCCATGTTGAAAATTCCTGCTGGAAATTCAGCCAAGAGTCCCTAGGGCTGGACTACTGGGGAGGGACACAGTGATGGCGTGGGTCGGGGGGCCCTGGGAAATAGTACAGCCCCCTGCAGCTCTGACACCCTGTTTCAGGCTGTGATCCTGGCAAGGAGACCATGGCAGATGGAGGAGTCCGTGACCCGTGTAACAGCAAGCCTGAGCAAGCCCAGACCTCTGCTGTGGGCATTCCTTGGCTGCAGGGTAAGCTCAGCCAGGTCAGAAACCAGGCTGTACCAGAGGAGTCTGCAGGGAGCATGTGCCTTGCACCTGCCGCGTGCCTATCTGTCTCTTTATCTAAAACAGCAGCAAGAAGTTCTCATGTAAGCATCTTTGGTTTTGGCAGTAGAAATAAAGAATAGAGCTGTTTTCTTCTAAGAAAATTCTATACTAGCTCACGTGACTAAAATGGGATAACCCTTTCCACCAATGGGGTCTGCATGGTGTGCTGTGCGTGGATGGGAGGTCTGTTTGACACTGTGCAGCTCAGGGTTCCTGCATCTGACGGCCTCTAAAATTATCTATAGTTTGAGCTCTAATAAACAGCATTTTAAAAGTCACTTAAAGAGTATGAGTGCCTTTCTCACTGGGATCATGACAAACCAGCACCTCCTGGTTCAAAACAAAACACCAGCTGCATTTGGAGGGGGGGGGTCCCAGAGTAGGAGGGGCCAGCTGAAGAGCTCCATGGTTGAAGTCTGCAGACCTGAGGATGGATAAAATTCCTGGTGCTGGTGGAGATGAGCGGCTGCTGTGGCTGCTGCCCGCAGGCACGGCCAGACGTGAGTGCTGGGGACCTCCTACGTATCTGGGGGGGTTCTCCCGAGCCCAGGTCCGGAGGGATGGAGACAGGGGTGCTATATGGACACGAACCCAGGCCTGGCCGGGGAGCAGAAGGGGTGTCACTCCTCTGCCAGCCTGACCTGCAGCTCGCTCCCCTCAGCTGAGGGGACCCTGGGGGACCAGGCGGGTGCTGAGGACCCACACTCCTCTCACGGGCAAAAGGGCCGGGGAGCTGCCGGCCGGAGCGGAGCGGAGGAGAGCTCAGAGGGCTCGGTGCCAGGGTGTCTCCCCGCCGGGAGGGCTGGGCAGGGGCCGGGCTCCCTCTGCGGACCGCTGCCGCTCACTGCAGCCGCCGGCGGAGAGCCGGGACGGATCCCCTGACAGTGACACTGTCCCCTGCGGGCAGTGGGGACAGCTCGGCGTGGGACCCCTTCGCCCCGGCTTCCGGCAGGGACAAGGGCTTGTGTTCTTCTGGGGTGCCCCGCGCTCCGCGTGTGCCGGTGCTCCCCGGCAGCCGGGCACCCACCATCCCCAGAGCGGCTCGGGTGTCCCTGGGGAGAGCTTGCAGGAGCTCCACGTGTAAAGCTGGGGCGCGGCTCCCTTCCGAGCCGTTCACAGCAGGTGAAATCCAGATATCCCTGCCCTGTGCTGCTGAGAGCGGCCCCGCGCCCGAAAACAAGCTCCGGAATGCCCAGGGACAGGGACTGGCAGCCTCCGGCATGGTGAGGCTCTGCCACGAAGAGCTGCCTGTCCCCAGGACACTCACCCCGGCTGGCCCTGCCGTGCGGCTTTGCAGCTCTTAATGTGACTTGGCAGCAGGAAGGGAAGCAGGAGACAGAGGGGACAGCAGCAAAAGGCTGGGAGGGATGGCCAGGCCAGGGCAGCTCCCCGGTACGCGGCCTCTGTGGGGTGGGATGCTGGAGTGATAGCCAGACTCTTCAAGCTAGAGAGCCCTGAGCTTCCACTGCTCCGAGACAGAATATTTTAGGACTTTTTTTAATCCAAGAGGAGGGGATTTTATGGCAAGCTGGAGGTGAAAGGCTCAGTGTCAGAATAGCACGAAGTGCAGCAAATTTATGGGAGGACATGGCACTGTCTTAGCTGTCAAGGGCAATCACAGGCTGGTGGGCATCACATCTGTCCTGGAGAAACAGGGCAAACTGAGATGGGATCTAATTAACAGAGACTGAACAGGGAGGGATCCTAACGCACATTGCCTTTGCCTCGTGGAAAATTGACCTCGCCTGTCCAAACCTATTGAGACAAGGATTTTGCTTGATAAAGACACTGGGCAGACCAGCAAGCAGTCTGGTAAGATGAGCACGGTGGCACGTCCGCACAGCACAGGGCTGCAAGCGCTGAGGGGTGCCGAGGTGAGCGCCCACAGCACCTCGCAGAGGGAACACCTCGCACGGGATGCAGGGCAGCCAGGCCTGCAGGTACCTGGAGGCTGCTTGGCTCTTCACCGTGGGGCAGGGGCAGTGCCCAGCCACTGCCCGTTAAACCCTGCAGGGCCAGCCCTGTGGATGATGCCGCAGCGACGAGGACAGCGCGACACATCGAGCAGCCGGGAACTGCGGGAACAAAGTGCCACATCTCACCCAAAGCTTTGGGCGGCGGGCCTGGCTGGCAGGGGACGGCGCTGCCCTGGGGCTGAGGGACCGCAAACCCCAGAGCTCCAAGATCCATGGAGCGGAGGCGGGGAGCCGCGGATGTCCCGCTGCCGGCAGAGGGAGGCAGACACCGCGGCGGCGGGCGGGGGATGCTCCGGCGCGGCCCCGCCGGCCCGGCACCGGCGGCTGGACGGGACCGGGCAACTTGGGGGCAGGGGGACAAGGGGACAGGGGCCAAGGGCTGCGGAGCCGGGGTGGGGTGGTGCAGCCTGCCCCACGGCCCCGGGGTTGCTCCAAACCCGGCTGCGGCTGAGCTCTGAGCTGGAATTTCAGGATGTAGCCCCAAGGTTGTTTCTGGCCCCACAGCCAGCCCCACATGGAACTGAGAACCGGAATGGGAAGGTGCTGGCTTGGCCCAGAATGCTTTGGGGTCGGAGAGATGTAGAGCTGCCTGGGTGGCACTGGCGTCCTCGCTACATGGGCACAGAGCCTGTGCCATCAGCCCCAGGAGCCCTGTCCCTCCAGGTGCTGGCCTCATCCTACTCCCCATGAGAACCACCGCCATCTCCACAGCCGTGCCTCTGTGCCACCCCACGGTGGGTGCTGGCCCTGGGGTGCTGCTCCTGGGACACCTCTGGTGCCACTGGTGCACCCATGGCCTGTGCCGACTCCGGCTGCGCCGGGAGCTCCGCTGTGTCCGTCAGCACTGGATGGTGCCTGGGTGTGTCCCAGCTAAATTTAAAGGACTTTGTGGTATAAATATCCTCAGTCATAAATAAACAGAAAGGCTAGATGTTTATCGGGGCCTTCCTGGCAGCCCTGCTTAAGCATGCTGGGCACACCATGCACTCTCTGTGGTCCTCCCCAGGCTGTCTGTCTGCCAGTCAGCACGGCCAAATTTTGCGCTTTCCTACAGGGACAGGGACACAGGGTCCTGCCCCATGCCTCAGCCCTGCTCCAATCCCACTGGGCCTTCCGGGAAAAAGATCCAGCAGCTGCTGTTGCTCCTCTGGAGATGCTGACTCTGGCTGTTAGCTGGCAGGAGCAGGGATGACCTCAGCCCCTGTGCTGTCACCTGCCACCAGCCCCTTTTGCCCAGCACCTTGGAAACAGGTTTGCATGGGGACACAGGAGAGTGGGGTTGGCATCCTGGTACCTTCTGGTGCGGGGCAGCCCTGCCTGGTGCTGGGGACCACCCTAGCAACTAGTCCCACTGTTGCTGTGGCTCTGGGGATCCTGAGGCACCGCTGGCCCAGCCCCAGAGCTGGTTCTTGGGGAGTTCCTTGTCTGTATTGGCACGGCCCCTTGGGGACAGGCCACCATGGGGCCACCGTGAGGCAGGGCCAAAGCCACAAGGAAAGGCGGGGCCAGGACCACAACAGGAGGAGGAGCCAGACTACAATGTAGGGGGGAGCTGAAGGTGCTGGGGCGGAGCCAAGGCTGCATGAATGAGAGCTGAGAACCAGGAAGAAGGGCAGGAGCAGTCCCATGGCACTGGCAGGAGGTTCCCATAGGCCCAGTAACCATGGGCTGCCTCAGTCTCATCCCTGCTGGCCCATCACGAGTGTCCCAGCACCACTGCTCTGGAGCAACCCCATGCTGGCACCAGCCTGGGCACACTCAGGTGCATTTGCATCCTCCCAGACCGGCTGGCAGGGAGCTCTGGGGTACCCTTGGGAATGAAGGCTTTCTGTAGAATGTGCAGCCTCGCTGCAGCCCACGAGATGGCATCAAGGCCAGAGCAGCAGCTCTGTAGCCCCACCTGACCCCATCTCCTAGCTCTGGACCAGGCCTTTGGCCAGTTCCTCCCAGTCCTTCCTGGGCTGCCCATTTCCAGCCCCTATCCGACACCTTGCACCTCTAGGTGACCTGCCGCGGCCTGACTCCCATCGTGAGGCCTCTGCAACCCTCCTGCCACACACAGGGGCTCAAGCATCCCCCTTTGAGAGCCAGCAGCTCCTTTGCAACCTGTGGCTGTGCCAGGAGCATGGACTGAGTTGGAGAGGGATGCTCTGAAGGGGATACTTCCTCAAGCAAAGCCCCGTGGTGCTGTGCTGTGCAGTGGGGTGGCTGTCAGCCTCCATGCATTCTAGGCTGACAGCACGTTGGCTGCACCTTGCAAGAGGTGTGAGGGGAAACCTCTGGCACGTCAACACCTGGTAAAAGGTCACCAGGATTTGCCCGGAGTTGGTCCTCAGCACTGGCAAACCGTTCCTGACTGGCTCAGGTCCATCCTCCTCACCATCTGCAGCCTGGGGTTAATGAGTACCTCCAGGGTACACAACTGGAGGGTCATTAAACAGCAGTTGAACAAGCCGGGGCTGCCAGCAGCACTTGAACAAAGGGGGCTGATTCACTGTTTGCCCTGCAACAATATTTACCGTGGCCAGGAGTGAGGGAATGTTCGTGCGGGGCAGGATGGCTGGGCGACATGGGGACCAGCAGGGAGGGTGGCTGTGCCGTGGAGAAGACCACACACCCACCACACTCCTGCCTGCTGCAGACAGGATGCCTGGCATGGCCTTGGCTCAGTAAGGTGTCCCCATGCCCTCCAGCATGTCCATCCACTCTGAGGAGCTGAGGCCACCAAGCTGCATGGGGCTCAGTGCCTGAATTCCGCCAGCCCAGTAGCCTGCTCTAGCATCTCTTGCTGGCACATTGTTTTCATCATCCTGGTGTATTCCCTCTCTCCTCATAAGAGGTGAGGAGTGAGGAACAGGGAGGACAGAGATGGAGGTACTTGGCTGGAGGTGAGCCCTCCCCCAGGAGATATCTACCCCCAGAGTTGGATGTGGGGCTGCTTGTGGCTCAGGGGTAGGTGGGAGGGATGCTGAGGGGTGACCCATGTCCCTACTGATCCTCTCCTGTCTTCTTTGCTGTCCCTAGAAAGCCATTGGGGGTCATTTGCTGATTAGCTTGCTACCTAATTAGCCCCAACTGAACATGAGTCATGTGCATGGTTGATAGCTCATGCTGATATGTATGTGTATGCACACACATGTGTAAGTGCGCACACTCAGCAGCCCCAAGGGCAGGACACCTGCAGGGGAACATGCTACAGTCCCTGGGAGATGCTAAGACAAGAGAGGTGCTCAGCAAAGACGCTCCTTCATGCCAGGGCCTGCCATGCACCCAGCTTCCCTAACGCAGCAGTGATGGGCTGGGGCATGTAGGCTATACCCTCCCCATGAGCCCTCCAGCCGCTCTGGCTCCCAGCCCTCTTGGCACTGCCCAGCACAGCCTTTTCCCACAGCTGTGCATTTACTGTGCCTTGCTGGGGCATCGCTCTGCACCTTGCCAGGATCACTCTCTCATCCATATGCAAGGACAGGGCTGTTTGTTGGTGGCTGGTGGCAGTCAGAATCAGGAAGCAACCTCCAGCTCACCCCGGCACATCCCTGGTACAGGGACCATGCTGGCCATGGTGGGTGTGCAGGATGGGTGAGCAACTGGCACTGAACCTGCCTTCCTCCCCAGCATCCCACCAGTGTGTCCAGACTCATGGTGCAGAGGTGTCCCATCGGGTCTGGCAGTGCTGTGGGTGCCCTGCCCCGGTGAGGGGTGCTGCCTGTCCTGCCTGCACAGGCTCCTGGTGCAGCAGCCCACCTGCACACCCCTCCCTGCCCCTCCGGGCCCTAGAGCCTCCTGGGCTGAGGGTGGAGGGGAGCAGATTCCTTTCCAGGTGGAGGATTTCTCTCCTCGGGAGCAGTGAATTATCCCCAGCCTGTCACACAAGATCTGTCTACCTCTCCACCCGTCTGCTTGCCAGGTTGCAGGCATGGTGTCTGACCAGTGTGCTGGGTGCACCAGGGTCCCACCGCAGTGCCCTGCCCAGGCGTACCATGTCCAGCCTGGGCTCCCTGTGTCCTTGCAGCCTGGCAGGACTGAAGCATGTCCAAGTGCTGGCTGTGTGAGCTTGGCTAAAGTGGGAACCCACACCTCCATCCCTAAGGGCCTGAGACCACCCTCAGCACCCACAGCGGGGTGGGAGCGGTCCTACTCCTCTCCTTGCTCTGCCCTGGCCACTCCCAGGTACAGCATCCAGCTCAGTCCCTGCAGAGCCAGACCCTGTCCTTGGGTTCCAGCAGGCCATGGACTCAAATATATGATCCCAACAGTGCCAGCTGATGTGTGTCTCCATGCTGGCCCCTGCATTTGGGGCCCCTTGTGTCTCTGCACCCAATGCTGCTCTGACCTGGGGCTGATGCAGGCTGGAGCCGGCTGTCCAGGAATTCGTTCCATCCTGGGTACATCCTGGCCACCAAGTCAGGACCTGATGCCTAGATGGGTTTCCTAACTGGGATCAGGATGCCCAGGCCTGGGGGTGACAGTGCTGGGATGTACCCCCAGCTGACACGCTTGTGCTGGACAGCCAAGCCAGAGCCAGGACTTCTGTGCTCCCAGCCAGGCTCCTGCAGCTGAGACATCCCCTTAGTGTAACACTGCAGGGGGGTGGGAATGGCCCGGTCTTGCTGGGTTCAGCTCTTTGGTACCCGCTCTTTGCCCGGAGCATCCTCATCCACCTGTCTCTGTTGGGGGCAGGAGCAAAGAGGAAAAAAGCCTGTCATTATCCAGTCCAGAGAAACCTCCCTGTGCCCAGAGCCAGCCCCCTGCCCCGCTAATCACACTCCCCTCCTTAGCCAGCCCCTCATTCAGCCCTGAGGAAGGGGAACAGCAGGGGATCCAATTAGAGCCGAAATAACAGGCTGGGGCAGGGATCCTGCTCTACCTGTCCTGACCCGAGGCAAGCATTGCTAGTGCTGGCAGGACAACTCGGGGGACAACAGGGACACTGTGGGCTTATTGGGGCTCTTGTGTCTGGCACCCTTGCCCCAGAGACTGCTGTGATCTACTGGTGCTGGAGCCAGGGCAGGGGTCACAGATGTTGCCCACATGCTGCTGCAGGGGATCAGGCCATACTTTGAACATCCCTGTGTGTGCCAGGCATGTACAGCCCTGTGCACACATGCGTGCAAGTGTGCCAGGCTCTGCTATCCTCTCATACCCAGAAGTGGATTCCTCCAGTGGTGCAAATTGCTGCTGTCCCATCTGGGGCAATGTGCTTGCTGCTTTGTACCATGGCAGGCCCTGGACTGGACCCTGTCCTTGCTACTGGCTGTGGTGGGCAGCACTGGCCCCCAGATACCCACTTGAGGTGCAGTCTGGCCCTTGCCACAGCCCTGACTCCACACCCTGACTCTGTCATGCTGCAGGAAGCACAGGGACCTTTGGGTCTCCCCAACATGTTTGTCCTCTAATCCACTCCCCGGGACACTGGTGGATGGGGATAGGACAACACAAGCTGGGCACATCCTGGTTCTGCCAGGGCATCCAAACTCATCAGCGGCCTCAAAGCCTGGGTCCCTGTGGCTGATCCATCCTCACCCTTTGGGTGCCAGCAAGGAGAGGGTGAAGGGCAGGCTGTGGTAGCCCAGGCAGGGAAGGGTTACATCTGCAGCAGGACAAGGTTCCCAGCACCTTCCCAGCAGGAGCTATGGGGTTAACCAGATGTGGATTGCAAGGGGTGGGAGGGACATTGTTAAGGATGGAGAACTTCCATGAAGGGCCTAGCTTCTGGGCACCATGGGGCTCTATCTCTCCTCCACCAGCCAGGATCTGGCCTCCTTGCTCAGAGAAGAGACCCTGACTCAGCAATTGAGCTGACCAGCCCCACTCCTTCATCCCGTGGGCTGCCCCAGCAGTTCTTCCTTCACTACCTACTGCCTTGGCACCCAGCACCCCTTTGCAGCAGCTGCTGGGACATCACACTGGAGGGGCTCCTGGAAAGGCTGGGGATAGAGGGACCCCTTCTGATCCTCTGCTGCTTCTAGCCACTTCTGGGGCCCTGACTGCCCCTGTGCTCCCCAGGCAGCCCCAGATCCGGGCAGGGAGAGCTGTGGGTAATTACAGACACCATCAGCAGTGTTAATCACCATTTGTGGGAATAAACGGAGCAGGTCAGGGTGCCTGGGGACCTGCACCTTCCCTAGCCCAGCCAAGAGCCTACATGCTGCCAGGCATGGCCAGAAGGAGGGCATGGAGGCACAGCCTAACATGGTGTGGAAGCGTATGTCCCTAAAACAGTCCCCTGGCTGCTGGGGACACTGGAATGGGTCTGGTATCTCCACAGTACCTGACCCCCATGCCCCAGTTCTCCTCAAAGGATGCTCTGGGACTGCATGGGATTGGTCAGGGCTGCTAGCTTTATGCCTGTGGCTTCTCTGAGGCTTAACCCAGCATGCTCTGCCATGTTCTCTGCCTTGGTTTCCTCATGTGCAGAAGAAGGGGTGGACAAGCAGGTACGTGAGTTGTCCTGTTGCTGGGGCAGGAGTGGTGGCATGGTCTGAGTTGCCCAAGGCAGACGGTGGGGACAGCAAGGCATGGCAGGGCTCACCATGACAAGTGGCTCCCATGCATCTGTCTGCGGCCACAGCTACACCCTCTGCTCAGAATCGTATCCTCATCCTCAGCATGGAGCTGTGGGTGGCTCTGTGTGGGGAAGGGGTTTTCCATGGGAAGCATGAGTTTGTCTGAATATTCGGCCTCTTCCCAGGGCTGAACATCCCTGTGTGGCTGGTACCATCCTGCACAATGGGAGGGAGAGCCTGGCACACTGGAGCCATCCCAGCCCAGCTCTGTCTACCCAGTTCCCAGCCCTGGGCAGCCCTTGCCCTCCTGCCCATCCCTGGTGATCACCCCTACTCGGGGCTACAGCACCAGGGGATCCCTGTCCCCAGCACCAACCCTCCCAGCACATTCTCCAGCAGCAAACGAACAGCACCCGTGCTGCCCGCCTGGGCCTGACTCGCCCAGCCAGTCCAGCTGCCCCAACTGCTCAGTGGAGAGGCAGCAAGATTCTCCCCGCACCTCCCAACATGACTCAGTGCCTGCCTGCAGCCAGCGCTTGCAGCCCTGCTCCCTCACTGCCTGGCCGGTATCACCTAGTCAGGGCAGTTGCAGCACTGTGGGCAGCCGGTCAGCACTGGGGTGGGATGCTGGAGCTGGGGCACAGCGGGGAAGCAGAGCAGGGACCAGGGTGATATGTCGCCCCAGCTTGGTGCTCTGGGAACTTGCCCATCCAGAAGGGGAAGAGGCAGGTGCTAAGCAGCCATCCGGGAAATCATGGCAAGACCCAACACGACTGGCCTGACAGGCTGGGAAACAGGCGGAAAGAGACAGCCTGGCCCCTGTGTCACGGCTTGGAGCCACCACTCTGGGGAGAGGCACCAGGAAGGGCTTTCAACTGCTCCCCGATCGCCTGCTCTCACAAGAGCTCACCAACACGCTGCTGAGACAGACAGCGGTGCTCCCCGGCACAGTGCTGCACACTGCTGCAAACTGGGAACTGCTCCTGGGGACACTTGCATGTGTGTGCATATGGTGCAGGTGGACGGACACACGCTCTGACACTGCATGCACCTTGCAGTGCACATCCCTACTTACACACGCCACTTGCATGCACAACCTCAGCACCCCCCTCTGTGATGTCTCCCCGACAAGTGCTGTGCAGATGCCTGCACGTATGTCCTGCACGCACGCACAGGCTTCCCCACACACACCCCCCCAGACACTCTGTGCATACATCCGTGTCCCCCACACACATAGGCACCCCACAAATACCCCCATCCGAATGCATGTGCACCCCTCACATGTGTGCATACCCTGCACACGTATGTATGTGCCCTCCACACATGCGTACGTTACATACACACCATGCACACCCACCACATCCATGCATACCTCACCCAGACCCCACACCCTGTATCCCCCCCCCCAACATTCACGTACACACCCCTCATACGTGCAAGCCCCCCACATGCCCGCTCACCCAACCGCCTTCACCCCACTTCTTCTCTTGCCCCATTGCTCAGTTCGGCCTTGCATGTGCCTGCACACCACATGGGGGCACGGACACGTGGCACACCTCCACAGACACCCCCAGACCACACACACACGTCAGACATCCCCACACTCCCATATGTCCCATGTGCCCACGGATCTCCCCGGGTGCTCCCCCTAGGGTTGTCCCAGTGCAGGGCTGCCAAGGTGCTGTGACACGCCGGTCGCCTGGCCTCATCCTCCACCCATGTGGCCCCCACCCACACGGCCGTGCTGCCCTGGGCTCCACCATGGCTTGGCAAAGCCACTGTGCATGCTGGCACTGGTGTGAACCCACAGCCCCATGGGAGGACTGTTGGGTGGGAGTCATTGCTGTGCCAGGGGTGGTCACATCTCACCCTGGTGCTCAGCCAGATCTCAGAAATCCCTGGCACAGCTTTGCCAGGCCCTACAGTGGATTTGGGGAGTGCTGTGCTGGGATGGATGGGCAGGAGGTGGGAGAGGCATGTGCACTCCATGCTGCTGGGGACATGGGGCAGCACGGGTGGCCACCAGCAGGTGCCAGGGCCAGGGCAAGCTGGCTGCTGGCAGGGTGAGGTTGCTGGCAGCACTGCTGCGCTGTTAAAAGGTGTCAAGCACAAAGGTGAGCTGGGACAGGAGGCAGCAGGAGGTTAGCGAGGCTGCCTGTAGTGCCCGGAGCTGGGGAGCCGGGAAGCGGTGGTGGAGAATGCAAACTTCTTCCCCAGGCTGCTTGGGGCAAAGCATACATGGATGGCTGCTCCCTGGCTGCTCACAGGGTGCAGGACCCCTGGCACTGAAGCTTCCCCGGGGCAGGGCAGGAGCGTTTTCCCTATGCTTCTCTGGTCCAGGGTGGGAAACCCAGCCCTGGGGCAGCGAAGGGCACCCAGGAGCATCCGCAGGGACACGTGCCCATTGCCGTGTGTGGAGCTGCGCGCGGCCCCTGGAGCCAACGCTGGCTGCCGGCATGGCCAGGCGCAGGTAAAGGTTTTGGCAGCAGAGGTGCCAGTGACTCAGAACTGGGAGGAATGTGGAAAATGCGGCCCAGCCACCGTGCCACGTGAGGCGCAGGCAGGGCCAGGCCTGCCAGTGCGGCCGGGCTCCAGTGCCGCGTGCGCCGCGCTCAGTGATGCTCGCCAGGGCAGCGAGGGCACCCTGCTGACGAGGCGCTGCCGAGGCCCTAATTAAGTGCGTGGGTCACTGGGACGGGTTCGGCTTGCTCTCCTCCGCAGTATTGAGCAACCATGCGGCAGGCTGGCATGGTGCAGCAGCTGTCCGGGATGCTTTTGAGAGCCCAGGGGTCGTGGGGGCAGCCCCTGCCTGCTGCACCCCTGTGCTGGGTGACAGTGGAAGGTGGCGCTCCACTGGTTATCACCAGTGGCTGGGCAGAGTGAACCAAAGCTGCCTGGGCTTGTAGAGGACATGGGGACCCCAGCTCTAGGCTTGTATCACCCGCCATAATGTGCCATTGCCCTGATGCCTATGGATGCTGTCCATGCCCCCACTGCCCTCAGTTCCCCCAGCCAACACCAGCTCTTCCCAGGTGTATTTGCTCCCAAACAGACCTCACACTGCTGGAAGAATCTGCCCAGGGACACCCCAGTCCTCCCAGGGTGTCAAGTGGAGTTGGCATGAGCTGCTTCTCTAGTCCTAGGTGCTTCCCACGACCCCAAGACAAGCAGAGGATGGCCCCAGAGAACAGCTATTGCTGGCAAGACCTGGAGCACCGGCTTTTGCAGCTGATGTTGCCTTCAAATGGGGATGGAGAAGACCCCGTAGGAACTGATGGCAGCAGCTCCTGGGTGCCGTGCTCTCCACCCAAGGCAGAGCTTGCAGGTCCCTTTGTGCAGGGCCAACACATGTCCAAAGGGAATCAGCTGAGGGATTTAATGCTGCAGTGGGAAGGAAAGACTGCACAGAGGTGCGTCCCAGCCAGTGGCTTTCCTGGAGCATCCCAGGAGTGTGGGCAGAATTTGGGCTCGCAGCAGGGGCAGGAATGGGGCCGGCTGCAATCCAATTAACCATGGTGCTCAGTCACCAGGTCAAAGCCAGCAGAGTGAGGCCGTTGACAGAATGAGTGGCAGGGGCTGAATCCTGGCTGCAAAGTGCCGGGGGTTGTTGGCATTTTCTCTTCTACCTGTGACTGTGCTGATGAACACCCTCCTTGACCAGGGACAGGTCCTTGGGGTTCAGGTGGGATGAAAACAGTGTCCAGAGACTTGTTTTTGGAGGAACAGCCATGTAATGCTTGCCTGCTTGTCCCCATCCTACCAAGGGGCAAAGGCTCAGGGGCAGAGGAGTTCAGGAACCAGGGAGCACTCCCAGTGCAGTGGTCTTGGAGCCAGGGAAGTGTTTACAAGCAGGAATGGTCCAGCTGCCTGGAAAAGGGGCTGAGAGCCAAGAGGCAAAGCTGTAGCTGGGGTAGGGATGTCTAGGGGCAGAGAGCACCCACCGAACCACAGGCAGTGAAAGGCGGGAGGGCAGGAAGCTGTGGGGTCAAAGTGAGTCAGGTACGAGTCACAGCCAGACAAAAGGTGAGATGCTTGGATAAGAACCGCAGCTGACTCAGAGTTTCCACCTCTTCCAGAGGGTGACCACAGCGGATGGTCAGGGACCAGCCACGACCACGACCCCCCTTAGCATACAGCCAGCACTGGGAGGAGGTGGTGGTTGCACCCTGATGCCTTCAGGACCCCGGAGCCCAGATCTGTCACGGGGAGCAGCACTCACTGCTGCCCAGAACCCCCATTCAGAGCCAGTGTCCTGTGGCATGGAAGGTTCCAGGGGGAGCCCAGCAGCCAGCCTGGGAACCTGGGCTGAGAGCCCATACCTTCCTGGAGTGCTGGTAGAGGCTGTTTTGAATTAAATAGGAGAGATTTCCCCCTTATTAGCAGGCTATTAATCACATTCAGTTTTTTTAAATTGAGCTGTTGCACAACAGGTTGAGTAA
>JAVSBS010021814.1:13291-25600 GCA_033124195.1 Coracias cyanogaster
AGATGACTCCCTCCATGGGGTTTCTCAGCATTCTGATCCTCAGAAGCCCTTCCCAAACCTCTGCCACCTACCTCTCAGGAAATCCATGGGTGGTCTGGATCCATAATGCTCAGGGGAATGGGACTGGAACCAGCACTAGCAGGTTTTGTTTGTGGGAATATGCCTCTTGCAGAACGCATGAGGTTTTCCCTTATATACAGGGAAGGAAAGTAAGTATCAAGTCCTAAGAAAAACCATATACATGATTCAGCGATTGTCAGGAGCAGCTAGTAGAAAATGTCAGCACACACTTTGCGTTTAAGAGGCTCAGAAAAACAAGTTGTCTGTGAACCTGTCCATGGAAAGGATTTCTTTCCTACCTTGCAATCCCCTCCATCCTGTCACCATTACAAAAAAACCCCAAACCCTGAGCAACATCAGCATGGACCAAGCCAGAAATGGACCTGAGTCGACTGTCACAGTGCAGCCTTGGCATTGCAGCACTGATGGATTAATCAAATGAAATCTTCATGATTTAGGATCTCAGCAGAAATATTTCAGAACGGATCAACAATTTGGGGCAGCAGTACTAGCAAATGTACAGTGCTTAAAATGGGGAATCACAACAAAAAAGGGAAATTATGTAGCTGAATAATATTGAAAAATCATCTCCCACATGCAAATGTACACAGGTTCTGATACCAAGGCTGGTATGAGTATAAAAGTGAAGAGTTTCATCTTTAGTAAGACCCTGTCAATTCAAAACATAGATTAAAGGGATTTCTGTGCAGTCACTCTCTCTGACCATCTTCCCCTCTCCTCTGTACAAAACACAAGTTTGTGGTTTCACAATCACATTTTCCTATTTTTAAAACATGTTTTCTCTGCCATCTTGCTTTGTGAGAAAGACACTGAAACTGTAAGAGAAACTGTCTTGACGGAGGAAACTGAAATGGCTTTGTATATGACATGTGAACAATAGAACCAAGTAAACACTGACAAAAATAGAAAGCAGTGCTTTATTTTCTCTCTGATCTCTCATTTTTAGGGGATATTTGTGATTATGGAGAACTTCCAACATTTCAGGCAAATGGGAAATTTTTAAACAACTGATGTAACAGTGAGTTTAGGTGTTAGCATGCAATGAAACAATATCTTATTCTTACTGACAGCAGGATACAAAGATTTCTCATGTTTAGGACAATTCCTGAAACTAGCAAGAATGATGGATAAGTGTCTTTAAATGGGCTGCAGATCTTTGCATCACACCCAATTACTATACACGCTGTCTCTGATTCCTCTAGGATTAAACTTTGAAGAAAATGAAACATGATTTTCCCCCCCCCTCCTATGTTTGCCTTTGAGTTGAGGAAAAGTTTTCTATCAAGCTACTCAAGCTACTGAAAATGTCAAGTACCCTGAGCACCTTCCTATGACAGATGATCCCCAAAATCTTGACCCTGATACCAGAGAAACTTGGATCTGTATTGAGTAAATGACTTGTTTTTATGCTAATCTCGATCAAACTGTTGACACTGACATTGAGCAAACATACCAAGGTGTAATTACATTTTACACTGATCTATGAAATATTCATGCAATAATAACGAATACATACATGCAATCATACAATATCATCATCATAAACTGTGGTCAAATACATATGATATTTGCAATGCTTATACCTTGTTCATATAAATAAATATTCATTAGAACTGAAACTAATTACAGCATGGTCGATGATAGCTGAGAATATTAAGCAGTGCTGCTGAATTATACCTTCAAAGGCAATTTTGAAATGACATTCATTTTCAAGTTTATTTGTCCAGCTATGATAATATTTTTTTCCAATGGAAAGAATAATGTTTATACTAATTGTCATGAGAATGTCTAAGCATTTTCTGTCACTAGTCCTTGAATTAGGGAGCTGTGAGTGTCTGTAAGTACACCAATGTTAGTCTATTTTCATATTTAAAATTGGCCTTTCCCACAGCTCATTCAAGTTTATGTTCTAGCCACATGTCCCACAGATAAATAAACAGATGCTCTATATAAAGAGTTAGATCATATTCTGAATGAGTGAGGAACATATGTCATCATTAAGGGAAGCTTTGGTGCCAACGCTGGCATTAAGGTAGAGGAAAGAAAACAAGGAAGGACTTGAAACAGAGCAACATAATCCCAAGGAAGTTGTCAAAACCAGAAGAGAGGCTATTTGCACTAGAGTTGGCAAGAAAATGCTGTTCAGCAGTTTTTGCTGAAGAACAAAAGAATAGTAAGAGGAATTTTTCATTTTTAATTAAAAAAATCCTCTGTTTTTAGTAGTTTTGGACTGGAACCAAAAATTATGGGCTTTTTTTACCTCAACATAACAAATCCCTAAGTTTTGTTTGAACAGAACTTTTAATGAGGGATTTAAGGTGCTCACTTTCTGACGAAAACAGTGACAAAATGAATAAAACTGGAATTTCCCAATAATATTTCTCTTTGCTGGAAATAAAATTATTTTTTTCAGTAGGAAATTTTCATGGAAGTTTTTTTCACATGTCATTGATGAAAAGAGGATATCCAGATATAGCTGATAATAGATCTTTACTGTCTGAATGCAACCAGAAGACACTGTTTTTATTGTTACTATTGTGTTGTGCACTTCATAAACAGAGACTGGAAAGACATTTCATACCCAAGAGATCATTATAATCCAAGTAAACTGTAGAGGCTTTATTTATACAGAATGTACATAATCAGAGTTTTTAATTGCATGCAGAAATATTGTTGAGGGAAAAAGACTGTACACACACAGAAAGGATTTTAGTTCCCAGGTTTTGGGAAAACCATCAGTGAAAAATCATATAAGTAAAAAAAAAAAAAAAATTATCTGCAAGTGCCTCATGAATTTCTCTGCAATTTGATCATAGCAAATGAGCAGAGGGCTAACATGGAAAACTTGGAAAATACTGAAGAGCTCCCTCAAGTACCAGAAGAGGGAGGGGAGTCTGCGATGGGCAGAGGAGAGATCACTGATGCAATTAGAGGGTTTATGTAAGATATTGTTTCAGGTGACAATTGATTTCCTAACTCACAAACTTCCTAACATACATTTAAATGGGCTGTGAATAATAATGCACAAAGCACTGGAAGGACTGAGCTGCTGTTACACTGATTTTTACCTCTAAATTCCCTAAAAAAGGGATTATTTCTTGGATGAAATCCACAAGAACTGCAGGATCCAAGAGTGGGAAGGCAGAGACTGTCTCTAACAAAGGAAAAGACCCATTTCCGTGCTCTCCGTGTAGCATGGTGGGATCAGGAAACTGGGGGCCAGGCTGGGAAGACCCTGGCCAGTGGTGGCCAGGGGAGGTGGGATGTTCTGCATCTGCACATAGTGCACCAGCTCCAGAGGATGTTGCTGGTTGCTTGTTGCTTGCAGCTTTTGGCTGCCAGTTGCATCAGTCAGTGGCAGTGTGTAAAGCTTTGGCAGAACATGGCTGGATCTGTGTGAGACTTGGCTGCCTGCACCATCTTTTTATGCACTTAATTTGAGAAATGAGTACACCACAGAAATTTCTGGTGGACTGATGCGGCAGAAAACATCCAGTGCTCCATAAGCTGAAAACCTTCTATAAAGCCCCAGATCCAGGCTTTCTTCTTGTCCGAAGGAAACACCCACCTGGATTTCAAACATAAACTATTGGGGAAGTTGTCGGAATGTTTTTTGGAGCAAGACTATTCACACCAACAAGCTTTGAGCTATTTCTTGACCATATTTTTGCAACTGCCCTTCTGTCCAGGTCTTCAGCACTGCCACTAAATGAGTCCCACATCAGCCAGCCGCTGCCAAGTGGTCCTGAACATTTGGGAGTGAGGGAAGGGGGCAGCCCGGCCCAGGGTGGCCACTTAAGTTTTCTCCTCCCAGTCGTTGTGGCTTTCACCACCTGCTCTGGGTCTCTTGGACAGGCAGGTCTTCTGAAGTTGACTGGAAGGAGAGCAGAGCCGTGGTTTGCCGAATGCAGTCAGTGGGCACCAGCAGCCAGTCGGCAATTGGGTATGTTCCTACCTTGCTCCAGCTATTTCATTTATGTGACAGTTTGTGGGAAACATCTGGCACAGCATCTGACTGACATGTCTCCAGCTACAGAAAGCTGAGAAAAATCAGAGCAGCCACCAGGGATAACAAAATGCATTTTTATGCATCTTAAGCTTCATTCTCTTCTGCCAGCCAACAGACCTGCTGAAGGGTAATTCAGCTAAAGTCAGTGAAGGGCAGGCTAAAGATAGCATGAACTTTGTTTAAAATGTTCCTGTCTGATGAGACAGTACCTGAACCAGGTCATTCAGGTTCCTCTACTTGCACCATCACTGATATTGTGTATGACCCTGGGCAAGTGATTTGTTTTTCCCTCACCCCAGTTTCTCTCTCTAAATGCAGGGAAGAAGAGACTGCTTTGGTCATGCATGTTGCTATCTGCCAGTGCAGTCTAGAAGAGTTAAATATCATTACAGCTATTCTGGCTCCATCAATGATTGCACATAACTTTTGGTGATCATCCAACAGCCAAAGGTAAAATAGGAGCTGGAAGGTGAAATGTTTTCAGTTCAGCCTGAATGTGTAGAGCGTGTTTTTAGGACAGATGCTGAACCACTGCAATGGTTTACCAATCACTATGGTGGATTCTCCACACAGAATACCTACAAGTGGTCTGACTGTTTTTCTGACATTAAAGATAGAGGTTCTAGAGGACTAGAAATGTGTTTAAACATTCAGCTTTCCTTCATCCAGCAGGTGATGTTCTTGCTACTATAAAGATAATACTATCATGTGAGGGAAACACAATTCTCTGCAGGGCTCAGCTTCGCGCTCCAGTTATTGTGAGGGAACAAGCTACCTGATGTCAGTTGAGATGTGGTAACTGGGCAGGTACTTGCTCCTATGAGCAATAACAATAGGTCCCTACTCTGCACTATCTCACTTTTGCTTTCCACACCACAAGAAGTGCCATTCCCCTGCCTTCACAAGAGACAAAGCACGCGCATGGTTATAACAGTTGCCCAGCTCAGGTGGGCTGACAAGCACTAGCTTGCCAAAGGGCAGTAACTTGACCGAATGTCTGAGCGCTAATACTGAAACTCTGCGGAAAATGAGAAGACTTCTTCAGAGGTGTGCTCATTCTTAAGACATCGTAAAAGTGGACGTGCTTGTATGGCAGCAAAGTTCAAACAAGTAGCCCACAATCTGCTCCGCGGGTCTATGTGAAGCTCTCCAGCTTCATAATCAGTCACTGCTGCTGCTATCCAAAGTCACTGCTTAAAATACTCTCTCTGTTGGAATACACCAGAACAGCCCTCCTCCCACATCCAGCCCCCATACAGAACAATCTAAATGCAAAAGAAATTACAAAAATAATGTTTTTGGAAATAATTAGGTCAATTAGAATGTAACAAGGAGAGTGGTCTAGACATAGATGGCATTTAAATTAGCAACAAACTGTTCCATTTGGGTTCTTCAGTTCAATCACCTATTTAATCATCAATTCATCTATGCGAATTCCTAGCAAATTAGAGAATTTGCTAATTTAACATACCCTGAAGGTGGTGACTAAATTATGTATCAATGTCACTGATGCCTGCTTCATCTAAACGTAAGAGAAACACATCCAGGCTCTTCAGAAAGGGGCTTTGGTGTCACACCCTCTCCAGGATGACACAAAATGCTGCAGTTTAGGAAGGTCTTTAAGGTTACACAAGACACTTTGGTTCTGCATTAGCCAATCTTAATTTTGTTTAAACTTTCCTCACCCAAACTTGAAACCCATGCACAAAGCCGCTGATAAAGAGAGAGAACTGAAATAAATTTCATTCTCAACACGTCCTGTACTCCAAAGTGGCAGGTGGCTGTTTTTGAAGCCAAAAGTAATGAAAAATAATAACTTTTATACACAATATGGTATAAGCAGATCTAAAAGTGAGACATGATAGAGGAAACTATAGTGTCCTCTTACATTATATGCTAAGAAACTAATCCTGTGGCTTGTACAGCACTTCTCCCAGGCCATACAAGATGCCGTCAGTCTCTCCTAAAGGGGCTAACCCTTACCTTACTGGAATTCTTGAAAAGTCTAATTTTATGCTGCACAACTTGCATGTTTTACCCTCTTTTCCCTTCACTTTCATTTTAGACTCAGCAATTTGAGGAAGCCCCTACTGTGTCATCAATAACAGATTGAAGATTCAATCTTGGATCCTGCCTACAGCAAAAAAGATGAGATTATTTGTCACACATAATAGTTCTGCTTAAACATCCCCTAGAAAAGGGCATGCTCCTGTCTGGTGAGACCAGGCTGACAGTCCCAGAAATCCTTTCAGGTGTGGTGGATAGAGTGGTACCTCTACAGGTAAGAGGCAGCATTGTTCCTGTGCAAGGTGTGCTCTGTCAGCACACCGGCATCTGCAGGGGTTTCTGAGAGGTTACGTGGTGACTTGAAAACAGGCCTGCCGTCAAAGAGTTCAGATGCTTCTTGAGTGGTATTCAAATGCCTGGAGATATAGGGATGGGTGCAACCTTGGCAAGATTTTAAGAGCAAGATAAGGAGAAATGAATAATTAGGCATCTGACTGGAGCTGAAAATTCACATCTCTCCTCAGGATTGGTGAACTGCTTTGGCTAAAATAAGATGCAATTTGAATCTTTGCCAGTTGCCTGTATTAAACTGAACCTCCCCCCCCCAAGATCAGAGATTGCTTTGTTCAGTGTTGGAGCATGTCAGAAATTCTTCTGTGATCCTTGGAAGTCTAAGTGGGGGGAGTGGAGAAGAAGGAGTTACCATGTTGCTGCACTTGGCACCAGGTGCAACCAAGTGAATGTTGCCTCCAGGTCTGGGCCTGTGATTCAGCAGGGATTTTGATAAATTGAAGAGGCTGCAGAGATGCAGGTACCCACCTTGCTACCTCTCCATGCCTATTTTATGGCATTTGGCTTCCATGAGAGGGTCCCTCTGCTCCCCCTGGGGCTGGCTGTTTTCAGAGACGTTTGCCCTTCAGCCTAGGACCTTGCATGGAGACCAGCTTTCTTCCATAGCCACTTGCTGGCTTTAAAATGACTTGCTCCCTTCCCAGAGGGGCCTGATAACAGCAGGGAGCTGGCTGGCGCCAGGCCTTTGGGATTGTAAAAGGTTGCAGGCACTACTGATGCAGCCCAGAGCAGAGCCAGGAGAGGGGTTACAAGAAAAACTCTCTTTGACTTCGGCAGAAAGTGAGATTATTTAGGCAAAAAATGAATACAGCAAGTATATTCGAACATGGCCAGATCTGAAATGAAAATAAAGACAATTCTGGCATTCTTTTACAGTGCCTGATTGAAGAATTTGGTCACATGGCATGAAAGGTCACTGAAGAGATCTCTTTTAACAGAAGCTCATTCGTATTTTAAACTCGTCACATGCCTTTTCATTTGTGTCTTCTCTGATGTGAGTCTCCTCTTCATCTTTATTTACATTGATCTCTTTTCATATTTTGCTTTGAATTGCAAGCAGGCTTTTCTCTATTGGCCAGTTTGAAGAGGCAGCAGAGGCATCCCCACTCAACTCCTGCTTGTCCTGTATCTGGGATAAATCATTTTTCCTAATGAAAGAGCATTATGGCAATTGCACGGGCATGATGCATTTTACGCTGACTGGTCAAGATCAATTCTAGAAACAAACCGTAGCACGCAAGAGTTTCTGCTCTTCCATTTGTCTCTGCAGTCAGGCACATGCCAAACACATTCCGCGTCACATCGCGGACCAGAACAAAAGGTTTGCATCTAAACCAGTGGGATTCATAGTTAACATTATCAAAGTGTTGCATAGTGATGTCACTGTAGCAAAACACAGATTTCTATCGGAAAAAACATATATCATGCTCAGAAGGATAGCAGCATTTGTAAAAGCATGCAGTACATAACGAGAAGAATTCCATCATGCAGAGCAAGGAGACGTGTCAGCGGCTACAAAGCGATAGATTTAATTCATACCTGAGAATAATTTGATTTTCAGTTTTCCTCCACACTACTTATGACGCCCAAACAGCTTGTACAAGCTATTGATGGGCAGAAATTGTCTGGGAGTTATGGCTTTTTAAGATCTGACTTTCTCAGCAGTTGCAAATGCAAGAGTGGAATACTGATTAGCTCTAAGATGACATATGCATGAAGAAAAGGACCCTGAGAATATAACAATCCAAGGCTACTTAAAATGAAATGTGCTTTTTGTAAACACTACGCAAATAGTGATTTGGGGAATCTGAGCCCCAAGCCGAATGCCAGGCTGAATGCATTTCCAGGGAGTGTGCAGTTAGTGTCTCAACCACGATAAGATTACAATGAGCGTTTTTGACTATTACTAACTATAAACAGAAATTTGAGCTGTGTGGGTCAGCGTGGTGACTCAGCAAACAGTTACTTCATCCTGCTGCAGTCAGAGGACTGCAGTTTGGTTCCCAGCACCACATTTAGGATTTCCAGGGGGAAGAGGAGATGAGTCAGGGAATTAGAGCAACCTTGCATTACTTAACTAGTGCTTGTGGCTTGATCAATGGCACTGGGAAGGCTCTGCTGTAGGGAACCCCTGCAACAGTGTCGCAGTGTGCTCGCTGTTACAGAGTGCTGTGGAGGCTGCCAGTGCTGTCAGATGGGGAGGGGAAAGAGGGGAGAGAAGAGAAAAAAATATATAGTCAGCAAATAATGTGAAAATTTACTGTAGCATCCCATGGCAGATGATATTTACCTTATTGTGTAGGAACTGATTCATACTGTATCCCAGCTGTGATGCAGGTAGGCACAAAACTTTATATCCCATGGCTCAAAAATACTGCTATTTTCAAGGTACAGCAAATCACTGGTAAACTGGAATGTGCTCAAAACCTGCAATGTTCCTAGAGCAGGAGTGTGTCCTCACCGGTCAACTGCAACACAAGGCAGGTAATTAACAAATGCCTGGATCAAATGAGTGAGGTCTTGTTTATCAATCAACATACTATTAATTAGCTCACGTGTCAATTATAATTAAAGTGATTTGTATTAATAATGGTTGTCTGTGCAAGTTGTATGGCATCCCTGCAGGGATCTGTGCCTGCTCCTGTGCTTAACATTTGGCAAATATTCTAACCTAGGAAATATTTTCACAATTTCAAAATACTAATTTTCTGAGAGATAACTAGCTGTGTAACTGATGGCTACTTATTAACAGAACCTATACATAGAAAACCATCACCTAACAACTATGTCTGAAATAAAAACAGAGTAACAATGTTATGTAAGAAACTGACTGGCTGAAGCCATGTCATAAAAAAGCTCCAATGACACACATAAGGGGGGTAACATTATTTGCAAATTATAATAATAGCTTCCCACATCTGTTCTCATGAAGAGAGAAAGCTGTGTGGCTGCTGGTGTTTTATTTAAGGTTTCAATCCATCCATATTGCTTTACATTTTGTAAAAATGTATCTATGACTCTCTTAATTTCACCTTTTCTTGGCTTGTTAAAGGCAATACTGTAGCTCAGGTTACTCTGAGGTTGTCATCATCCCAGGATCAGGCTGAGCCTCTTCTGGAACTGAATTGTCCCAGGTGTGTTTTTGATGTAAAAATGAGTCTTATGAAGACAAATATTAGGGCAATCACAGCTACTTCTGTGCTACTGAACATGATCGTTATTTTATCACTTACAGGATTGCCACAGCTCCCTGGTGTTGTGCGGTGTTCTCGCCCCTCGCAAGAGGCAACATCTGCCCCAAGGAACCTATAATCAAAAGCCAGAGAAGGGGCTGGGGGAAGGGAATTAATCAATGATTGAATTTCTCTGCATTAAGTACAGCAGTGTCTGAGGTATGGAGATTAAATGACTTGGCTAGGTTATGTAGAGAGTCTATAAAAGAATTGGAAATTGAAAGTAGCCCTCTTCCATCTAAACTCAGACATGTTGAGTCATCAGTCAATAACAAGACTGATTTCCATGGCAGTAGTGTTTGGAGGCTTTAATCAGGTTTCATGTCCTATTATGCTGGGTACTCTGTAAATATAGAATAACAGATACTCTCTGCGGGCATGTCCTTAAACAGATCCCTGCTGATTTCAGTGGAACTCTACACATCCAGAAGGATACCCTGGGGTAGATTTGATTTTCTAAAGAGAGAAGAGATGCAGTAGGTGGGAGTAAAACCTGCAGGATTTGGGGGGAACAGATTAGAGCTAATGGGATCACAGAGGTGCCTGCTCAAGGTGTGCAGTGTAGCAATTTTGTTGATAATTTGTTTTATTTTGGAAGAGGGTAAATGAAAAAGGGAAAATCATAAACTTTTTCAGTGGGAGGCTGGTACCTAAATGCTTTGAAGTATCTGAGTACTGGTGTTCCATCCAATTGCCAAGATTTCCTGCCCAAGAATAAATCAAAACCACTTAAAAAACATGCGGTAAAGCTCTTTCCCATTTTTTCACAGTCTTTAGCAAAGAGTAGCCTCTTTGCTAACTTAGAAGTTGGGATGGTGAAAGGTAAATGGAAAATAAAGATACTACAATGGGAAGAACCGTGAGCACATTTAGAGGACATCTACTGAGATTTTATGAGTGGTAAAGAAGCCCTTCCCATTTGGTGACATCATTTTCTACAACTTTCAGCCTGTCCTGGCAGGCTCAGGGGCTGCAGCGGGAACACCATGTGAGAGCCAGGCTGGATGCGGCAGAAAAATACAGAGGACCTGATTCCCTCCAGGCTGGCAACGAGCATCTGGCTGAGGAGCAGCCAGTTCTCCAGCCGAATGCAGATGACAAGACTGAGGGCAGTGAAGACCACAAGGCAGGTCAACAGGTTGATTTCTTTCACAGTTCCCTTTATTAAATATTGACCATGTATGTTAGGCAAAAGTTAGTAAAAGCACTCCAAAGTTTTGTGAGAATAAGAAGTCAGGCAGAAAAGGAAACTGCCATGATTTCACCGAGGGCGAGCAGTAGCATGAGCTCAAACCTGATTAGACATCAAAGAACTGCAGAAAAGAGATGCTGAAACAGAAAAAAAAAAGAGTAAAAAAACCCCCAACTTACATAAAAATATTTATCTAATATATAAATTATTACCAGGGCTCTCCTTTCATAAGACTGCTTCTTGTATCATAAATAAAGCAGAAACTCCTGTCTCTTGTTCTGTAAGCCACTGCTTTTCGGCTGGTGTCTGATCGGCCGGACTGCAGAAACGAGGACACAGCAGGGCTCTGAAGTAAAGAGAGCACCAAAGATAAAAATGTATCTTTCCTCTCTTTCCCTGCTTTTATTCATGGTAGTGTCATCTCATTTACCCATGAGGTGTGAAAACAGATGAAGTCATCACTAAGCGCAATTTATGGTGGCAGTAGCCAAAGGGTCAGACCAGAATGATGCTGAAATGGTCACTTCAGCCCTTAAAAGTTTCCAGACTACACAATTTCAAGGTGGTGATTCAAAGGGTAGCAGATTTTCACACGCATGCAAATGCCATTAAAAATACACTGAAGAAATTAAAAGCGATCCCTTCCCTTCTAGCGTTAATATACAACTAATAAAAAACCCCGCCAGTCCACTGGAAAAATGTCACTGTGTAGACATTTTAAAGAATCTAGGAAGCCCCCATCACCATAGTGCCTCAAACCTAAACAGCTTAATTACAGTTCTTGATCTCTAGGAAAATGCAGATGTCGTGAGGAAGACTGACCTGCTCTGCACTGGCTCTCACCTGGAGCTTGATGCAGCCAGGACCAGTGCTCCAAGAACCAACTGCTGTGCTGGTGCCCACATCCAGCAGCACAGCTGCTGCTCCTTCCACGTTTCTATCTGGGGATCTTCAAGGGTAGCCAACCGCTGAAACTGCACCAAAGTTAATATGCCCTCACTTTGCTTAACTCTAATTTTAGGTGAAGAGCATAATCAGTGTTGGGTGTGTGAGAGCTGGGAATGCAACAGGAACCTGAAAGATTTCACTTTTCTTTTAATATATATCTATAACGTCAGTATTTCAGTCTCAGAGGGTTTGCCTTTCTGACTATAGTTAAGATTGTGGTTTCCTCATACAGATCATCAGAATTTCAGCGTTTTCAGGTATCCTCCCAGAACTAGGAATTCGTGACATGTCACTTTATAATCAAGGGGGAAAAGCAGTGGTTTGAAGCAGGCTTCAGTCCCTTTTGATCAAAGACTGTGTCTCTATGGCACCTAATGGTGCCCAGTCCAGACTGGGACTTGTGGTTAAAACCGTAACAACAAAAACAACTGAGGTGGTGTATGAGACAGAACTGATATATTTGCTAATTTTTGTACATTCTATATCTA
>JAVSBS010021815.1:0-17332 GCA_033124195.1 Coracias cyanogaster
AGGTGGTGGCTGCCCCATCCCTGGCACCATTGCAGGTGAGGTTGGCCGGGGCTCTGAGCAACCTGCTCTAGTTGCTGATGTCCCTGTTCCCTGCAGAGTGTTGGATGAGATGACCTTTAAAGGTCCCTTCCAACCCAAACCAGCTGATGATTCTACGATTCTAGATGCTGCTTTCCACCCCATGGTAATGGGCACCTCATGATTGCATCAAGTGGGCTCTTGCTACCTGCAGCACCAGAGCTGAGGACACATCCTTGGTGGAGCAGGGTACAGGAACACCCAGGCTAGCTTCGTGCAAGCTGATGTCTCAGGGAAGTGTGATACCATGCTACATGGAAACATCAGCCTGTCACCTGGAGCAGAAGAAAGGAAGCAGCATCCTATCCAGAGCCCTGAATGGCCCCCACATCACTGAAGCCCAACAGCTGAGGGTGAGCATGGGGACAAGTTTGGGGGTTAGTGGAAAAAGCTACTCATATTTGCACAGCTGTCAAAGTATGGGGCTGGTGCTCCCAATCTCTTTCTGCATTTCTGCTGATGGGTGGGAGTATGTGTGGAAAGGAAGTGAGAACTCATGTCCATATGAAATCTGCTCCAGAGTTGCCCTGCTCTAGGGCTCATGAGGCCACTGATCCCTGAGCTGTGCCTATGTCCTGTATGATGAGCTCAGAAGCCCCTTTCCTCTTCCTGACTACTTGCTGTGGCAAATGGATCCTCCTCTCAGGTGAAAGCTGGAGAGCAGCTGGCAGCCAAGATCCTGCAAGCAGAGGAGAGGGGAGAGCTCCAGCTCACGGGCACAGAGAAGCTGAAACACATCAGGGCTTTTTCTGTGTAGTTATCACTTTAGTCTGCATGTTGTGCAAGCCCTGAGGCCATAGGAGCCTGTTGCCAGCAATGAAGGAGCCAGGATTTCCCTGGCAGAGCCCTTTATTGACATGTAGGTTGAAGATGGGGCCTTCTCCACCAAAGGCAGGTGACACAAACAGCAGCGGGCAATTCCCCTGCCAGCAATGGCCATGGCTGCTTGTCCATCTAGTCCCACCGCCTTGCTGCCCCACTGCCTTGCTCCTCCTTCCAAAGCCAGTATCACTCCTGTGTCTCTGTTCACCCTTTGCTTTAGAGTTGCCTTCTGCCAGCCTTTCCATCTCTAGCTGCCCTCCTTGGAGACCCCGGTTTTCCTCCTGGGTTAGCTTTTGCCAGACTCCACTCATTCAGCATTTCTGTTCCTAAAGTCACTTTAATCCAGAAGGAAGAATAATTGCCGCTTCCATTTAGCTAAAATGCAAGATCATAAACTTGCCCATCAGCTACAGCAAGGTCAGGAACTGCCTGTAAATGGCAGAAGGCATTTATTGCTTCCAGAAGAGCAGATTTTGCTCCCTCTTCTTTCTGCATCCCCACCCCGGTGCCTCCAGTGAGGTCTCACCAGAGCTGGGTGGATACAGCAGGACAAATTGGCTGGTAGAGGAATTCTTCATTTTTTATCGGGGCTCAGTATCCCCAGACAAGATTTGTACCATACAAAGCTCTGCATCGCAGCAGCACTTTTGGCTGTCCTCTCTGCTTGATGTACTGTGGGTTGGGGTCATCCCTTGGTAGCATGTCTGCTCCTGGCTGGAGAAAGGACTGTTTGTAAACCAGAGCTTCAGAGGCTTCCAAGATTGCAAAACACTGTTGTGACACGGGGAAGACTCCACTGTAAGGACATTTTGCTAGAAAATGAATTTCTATTTAGATTTGCTGCTGACAAGAAGAACCAGTGCTCCCAGAGAGGTTGATTGGGGAAAATACATGTTGCTTTTCTCTCATAAGAGGTTAGTTGATAAAAAGTTACTCATTTTGTAAGGAAAAAAAGATATAGATGCTTTTTTTTTTTTTTTTCCCCAGAATGTTTCATGAAATTAAATGCAGCATTTGGGGGCTGGGCTTTTTGCTCGCCTCAAACCTTCTCCCTTTTCCTCCTTTTTTCCACCCCATGAAAAGATGAAGGGGGATGAAGTGATAGCAAACTCAAAAGCTAATATCATCCTCATATTTTTTTTTGAGGAGAACTGTAATCCCTCCATCTGGGAGGAGGAGAGGGGGTAATATTCCGCTGCTGGGTTGAAAACATTTCAGCTCTCAACAAGTTGCAACAGAAAAATTTGGTCTCCTTGACTTTGATGCCTAGTAGGTGTCACTTAAATAACATGACAGACGGAAGCAGACTCCTCCTCCCTCCAATCCACCCACGGAGAGCAGTCCCCTGTGCCAAGCATCCCAGGAGGAACAAACCACGCTTGGGCAGCAGAGCCCTGTGCCTGTCATTGGGAACACGTGGGCATCCCAGATTTGGAAAGGGACCTTTGATCGTACGCCCTGGTGAACAACCCCGTAAAGACACACAGCGGGTGTTGCCCAGCCAGGGCAGCAAAACCAGATGGGTCTAAACTTATTTGGGAGATTCCAGGGAGAACCCTCCACTCTGATTTTCTGAGGATGAGTGAAGCTGCAAAGGCAGCCGGTGCAGGGGGGGAAGAGATGCCCAGCACCAGTCAGGATTGTCCCTAGACTGGAGAACGGAGATGCCACCGGCTTCTGCATCCAGCCCAGTGCACAGAGCTTGCACTGTGAGCCCCTCTGCACTCAATACCCTGCACAGCTCTTGGACCCAGCATCCCTGCAGGTTCCTGCACCATCATCCCTCAAGTTGAGCTGCACCAGGCTCTGGAATCGTGCTGAAGGTGGGGTCAGTGCTGCTGCCCACACCAGGGCCACCTCTCCTGCCCTGCACCCATCTCTGCAGCAATGACCGAGCCCAGGCTGGGGGTTCAGCCCCGACAGCACATCTCTGCTTTTTGTCTGTCCCCCTCACACTGAGGTCAGATGTTTTGCGTGATTCATGTGGCATGACTCCGCATACGCCTGCTTCAGCATCGTAAGATGTCAGTTGCCGTGGCAACGGGATACAACACATCCTGGCATCGCTTGGGTGAGGTTTTCCAAGCTGGCAGGGTGGGGAGGTTGTCCTCTCCCCTCCTTTTCGAGGAAGCTCATCATCTGGGAAGGGACACAGTGGGAAATGCATTAATGAAAGCCTCCCACCGCTGACATTCGCCTCCCTCACCCTCCTGGAAAGGTCCTCTTCACCAAGGATCACCCGCCGGCCGCATCCTGCCTGTCCTCGGCAGCTGCACGAATCCAGCCGAGGTCCCCTCCCCCTCCACCGCTGTCAGCAGGAGCAGAGCCTGGTCCTGCCGATAGCATCTGCACGGCTTGTGCTGGGGAATTTGTCCTGTCTGATCCAGAGAAATCCCAAGTGTGTCCCTAAGAAACCATGCCCAAAACAGGTCCCCAGAGCTGAACTGCTGCTGGGGAAGAGCATCTTCATGAGGCTGTGTCCCTTACTGACCCCAGATCTTGGAGCTGGTAGGGACGGAGAGCCCAGCATTCACCAAGATCTGAACCTGCATCTTACATGCCAGAGTCCCCACATGCTGGCCAATCCTGGGTTCCTCCTTGATGCTGTAATTTCCCATGGAAAGAAGCCTGGCTTTCATCCCAATGCTGCCTGGGACTGATTTTGAAATCTCCGACCATTTCATGGGAAGGAATGGCCATCTTCACCCCAGCTGTTACAGTGGATAGATGATCCCCTGGGGGAAGGTGTCACCACCCAGCATCTCCCCCGAGGCTCGGGGCAGGCTCTTTGAGATCTTCAGGGTAGCACACATGCTGGGGAAGGAGCAGATAGATGTGGAAAGACTCAGAGCTGCTGGGAACATGACCAGGGGAGAGACTCATCAAGGGCCTGGTCACCCTGCAGATGCAGCTCCAACCAGGCTGGCTGCTCTGCGGTTGTTTGTGTAGAGTTCCAGTAGGAGACAGTGGGTTTAAATCCCTTCAAAGTCTGAGCTGAAGTGATTTAAGAGCTGAGATCTTGTTGGGATTCCCTCGAACTCCTTTCCAATTTCCCTGGCTTGTAATATTTAATTTTGAGATTGTGAAGCTGTGGAAAGCTTCTGGATCAATCCTTCATGGGGATGGTGTTAGCCCAAGGATACCAGCACCCATGCATCAGGCTAAGGGCTTGGCTCTTGCTCAGTAACTCCAGAAGGAAAAATCTCTTTCACTATTCCCAGCCATGAAGATGTGTTTGAACCTCCCAAAATCAGTCCAGGAGGAACCTGGCCCTCTGCCAGACTCTGGCATGGTACACGTGTCAACAACTGTAAAGAGAGATGGGACAGGTGAGACATTGGCAGAAGCCTCTAGGATGGAAGGTCCTGCACCCATGCAATGTGGAGCAGAGACGGTCACCACAGGGGACAAGGGCCACAAGATTTGGAGACAGACAGACACATAATCACCTATCTGAGATATGCATAAAGCATGCAGGAACATGGATTCCCCAGCCCTTTAGACACAGAACAAGAGCAGAGAGGAGGTGGGACGTGAGGGTAGTGACTGGAGTTTGGGTGGTCTGCAGAGCTGGGGTGAACTCCATCACTGCCTGAATGTGCAGAGAGCCTGCTGGCATTGCTCCCACCGTGGCTGGCAGATGCCTGCATGGCCACAGCTCCCTGTGGGGTGGGAATGACCAAATAACCGTCATGAAGGTCCCTCCAAACACTCATCCGCTGCTCATATCCCCTCCAACAGAGAAGAGACACAAATCCCAAGAAAAGGATGTTCCACAGCATCTCCCAGGACAAGCCAGGTGCTGGAGCTGCCTGGTGCTTTCAGAGCAGAAGGAAAACCACAATCAGATCCTTTGCTTCTCCTGTCTCACTGCTTGTCCCAAAGGGGAGAGTGGCAAAGTGAGGTGATGTCCATGCCTGTCCCTGCCAAGCTCCCTGCTCCTGGGGAAGTGGCTCCACAGCAGAGAGTTGCTTACAGAGCACGTGGCACAGTGGGGACAGCTCTGCTGGGACTTGAGGACAAAACTGGGGGGCCTTTCATGTCTGCCCACTGCCTGCCTGCTGGCAGAGGGATGCACAGGCAGCCCCCCTGCCCAGACAAGGCACAGCTTTCCGGTGGGCAGGGGGCTTCTGAAGACAATCCCACCGTGAAGACCCTGTGACACCAAAGGCAATCCCACCCCGGAGTGCCTGTGCACCACAGAGAGGTGTCTCTCATCATCCTTCCTCCAAAACCACTCCAGACACTGCCTACCTCAGAAAAAAGCACTTCCTTGGTCTCCTTGCCTCCTCCGAGGCCGAGTCAGCCTGGGCAGGTCCAGGGAGCCTGGCAGATAGCTCTGACCCCAAGAGGCTGGGGCGGCAGCTCTGGCAGCAGTCACTGTGTTCCTGCCATGGTGCTGGCCTCCTGGGAGTGGAGGTTAGTGGGCAATGTCTATTTATAGATCCCTCAGAGCAGAGCAATCATTTCCCTGGAGTCAAGAGCAACAGAAAATGCCAAACGTATTGAGGATGAGCATCTGCTCCTGCAGCCTCGTCACTGAGCACTGTTGGCACCCAGGCTGGCTGGGTTCACGGGTCCCATTCCAGCGCCTTTCTCTCGGGGTGCGGGGAACCACCAGCCTGGGAGAGTCAGACAGGGTGACATCGGGAGCTGGATGGATGGACGTGCTGGGTGCCTGGCCTGAGACAAGGGCTCGTGGCTCCTACCCATCTCCACGGACTCTGTGACTGCACCGCCCTGCCCCCAAACCCACAGGAATGACCCCCCCTGCCCCTTTTAATGGTGTGTGGCTGGCCACACAGCACCCACACTGAGCAGAGACCTGGCAGGGACCTAAGCACGTATTCAGCTCTCAGTCAAGATCCAGCTGTGACCATCAGAGGGGTCAGCAGCAGGACACAATGGTGATGCCCTGCTCCCAGAGCTCCTGCAATGCTGCTTCTACAGGACTTGGCCAAGATGCCCCGGAGAGCACAGCCCAGACAATGGTTCTGGACTGCTGAGGGTGCAAGTGCTGCTCTGTGCTAACCTCCAGAGCTTCATCCTCATGCACAAGGAAGCAGGATGGGGGCTACTTACTTGGCGTGGGGAAGGCAGAAGGATGAGCTTGGATGTGTCTACGAGCACCTAAGGGTGTGTGCGGCTTCCCTCACCAGCTCTGCTGGAAGGAGCCTTGCTGGCAGGCACGGTGAGCATGTGTCACATTCCTTCTGGCTGTTCACATGCTGCAGGCAGTTTGTGGGAGCCACGGCCACCCCTGCCAGCTCCTACAGCTGGCAAGAGAGCATGGCTCTGCTCTCACATGTGCCTGGTGGCCTGAGCCCACAGCTGGGGCTGACATGCTTCTGGCTGGTCCTGCTGGGACACCTGGGCCAAGCCAGTAGGATGTGCTGGGACCAGGCGTGCATGTTCACACCACAGCCTGAGAGCTGGTGAGAAGTATGAATGCTCTGGAAAGCTGGTACGTGGGGAACCCTTCACCAGGCATATACTGTTAGAGCCACGGGCACCAGCCCATCCACACCCCATAGAATCACAGAATCATGGAATCATAGAATGGTTTGCGTTGGAAGGGACCTCAAAGATCATCTAGTTCCAACCTTGGCTCCATCCAATCTGGTCTTGAACACATCCAAGGATGGAGCATCCACAGCCCTCCTGGGCAACCTGTGCCAGTGTCTAACCACCCTCAGGGTAAAGAATTTTCTTCTAATTTCCAATCTAAATCTCTGCTCTACCAGTTTGAACACATTATCCCTCGTCCTATCGCTACAAGCCTCTCCATCCAGGGGATGCCTCTCCTTTCCTTGCTCATTTCCAGAGGCATCCAACCCTTCCAGGAGAGTTGCTGCCAAATGAAACTTTCCTTGTCCTCAGATTTTCTCTTTGGAAAGCCTGACCTGTAGGAGACAGCCTGCAAAGTCTTATCCACTTGCTTTATCATGCCTAGAAGATGTTGTTGGTTTCCCCAACAGGATGGATGCTCTTTCCTGAAGTGGGGATGGTGGGACAATGGAGAGGGTGCATCTGCCCCTGGAAAAATGCCCACACAAGGACAAACTGCAGGATCCCTGCCTCAATCGCTCTGCAGTCTGAGAAAGGGGTGAGTGTGGAGAGATGATCCCTGACAGACTATCCAAGCAGGGTTCATCTTTGCCTGTGGCAGGTTCCCAGCATAAGCACCACAGGGCTTGTTGTGGGCCTGGTGATTCCATCAGATGCAAACAGCTCCCCACAGAACCCCCAAGGGCTGACTCTGCTGGAGAATTGTCATGGAGGGCTCATTACAGCAGAAAAGCAGAAGCCTTTGTTGCAATTTGATGACTAGCGTGGGGTCACAGTGCTGTGGGGAAGATGGGTCTGGGCAGAGCTGGTGCCTGAGACATGCAGGCAGTGGGGCAGGGACTATGAGGAGCTGGTCCCACATCACTGCCAGCCCCGGTGATGCTGATGCTGGCAGTGCTTGGCAGCATGGCTGGCAGTGCCCACCACCATGTCTGGCAGTGCCCATCACCATGTCTGGCAGTGCCCATCACCGTGGCTGGCAGAGCCCATCACCATGTCTGGCAGTGGCTATCACTGTGGCTGGCAGCGGCACCATGGCCTCAAGAGGGAAGCTGCGGAGATTGAGAGCAGAGCCCTTGGCTGCTGCCACTTCACGGCACCGTCTTCATGATACGGCGTTGCCTTGACAACTGCAAAGGGTCTTTTACTGCCTGTCGGCTTCTGAGATGGAAAGGGGGGGAATAAAAAAAAAAATAAGAGGGGAAAAAAAAAGAGCATTAACTCCCAGTTCCTCAAAGTGTTTTGTGCCACATGAGAAGGGTCCAGAATGTGGACAAGGCTTGGCTGGGGCATCCCCCAGCCCCAGCTGGCTGTGGACTGGCCAAGACAGGGAGCCCCATGGCTGCTCATGGTCCAGTACTGGTGAATATTCCCCAGCAATGAATGGGCTCCTGTTCCTCCCCCTCCCTGTTCCTTCCCATGACCTTGGCATCAACCAGGATCTTCGTCCACCTCATGTCATGGTGTGGTCTTGGACCAGTGCTTGGATCAGCTGGGCCTGTCAGCTTGATCAATCAGCCTGCCCTGAAATTAGGGCTTTGTGTCATCTGCCTCCGCCAACACCCAGCACGCTTGCTTTGCTCATGGCTTTTCCAAAACCCAGGAATCCTCCTGCCTCACCTCTCCTCAAACATCCCAGTTGCTTCCCCATCCACAAGTGCAGCAACGAGGCTGCCCCACAACACTGGCTCCATGCCCAGGAGCTCATGGCAGAGCAGAAGGAACAAATTCAGTTCAGCTGTAACACTAGGACATGGACACATCTGGGGATTGTCCCTTTCATGTATTTTATGGGCAATGTGACCCATTCCTGATGCACGTGGTCCTCAGTTCTGCAAGTGTAGATGGCACTGTCCACGCCACTCTTATTGGTCTGAAATGCTGAGCCAGAGCTCTCATCTGTCCTAAAAGAAACACAAACTTGCTTCTTGGAATTGCTCCTAAGCTTGCAATCACCTTGTGAAGAGCTTGGCAAGTCCTGCAGTCACTTTGGAGTACTCAGACATGGAGGGCATGGCCAGGGAGTCAAATAATTGCCTGCAGAAGGACCAAAAGCTCCTGGTGATGTAGGGTGTGATCAGCTTGCCTGCTTTCGGGCAACTCAGCTGGAATCAGATGTCCCATGCCAGAGAGTCAATAGTAATAAATAGTTGCTGGTAGAACAGACTCATTTGACCTACTTTGGACAGCCATGGCTGAAGGGCACCCCATCAGCCACCCCTCCATGGACAGACGGCTGTCTAGACAAGGAGTGCCGCTGCAGACATCTGAATGCAGTCAGATGAACCAGAGTCTGCTGACCTGCCCTAGGCTGTGGAGGACGGCACAGGGTGGATGTAGACCCGAATCAGGAGCCTCTCAGCCAGCCAGCCCTTGTTCTGCTATCACCCTGGCTTCCAGGGCTCAGCAGGCAGCGCCGCGGCGTTGTGCGGTGCACAAGCAGACGAGCCCGCAGGGTGAATAGTCTAGACAGCACTGGGCACTGTGACTGCAGCCGGGGCCGGGCTGTGGACAGTGGCTGGTTAAGTCACCCCCTGAGGTTTGCTGTAGGGAGTTCAAAGCAACATTCTCCTGAACTTGAGCAGAAGACGTTGATGATGTGCACAGCCAGTGGCTTGAGTGTCTTGGGACTCTCAGCAACACTCTCTGGTCTGTCTGTCCTCAGAGTATCCTGCTCAGGAGCCCATCTGCATCTTCCACAGCTGCCCTGCTCCATCCCTTCCCTGCTGCATGTGGGCACAAGCGCTGCAGACTGCACCCATAGGCCTGGTGGCATCAGGTCACGTGTTGGGATCAGGCATGATGTGATTCCAGTCACACAGCACGGGGTGGGCCAGCTGCATAGCCCAGAGACACCAGGGACTGCAGGTCTGTAGTGCAGCAACATGCAATATTAGCGGCTGTTTAACAGTGTTAGGGAGGGATGGTTCAGCCCAGGGCAGTGGGGTGGACCCACTCATGCCTTGGCATCTTTCCCTGGAGAAAGCTCTTGTGAGCAAACAACTTTTGTAGAAAGTTTCATAGAACCATAGAATCAGTTAGGTTGGAAAAGAGACTTTTGAGATCAAGTCCAACCATTCCCCCATCACTGCCATTTCACCACTAAACCAGGTCCCTCAGCACCACATCTCCACAACTTTTAAGGAGCTCCAGGGATTGTGATTGAACTACTGCCCTGGGCACCAGGCCTTGACAACACTTTCTGTGAAGAAATTTTTCCTAATATCCAACCTAAACCTCACCTGGTACAACTTGAGGCTCTTTCTTCTTGTCCTATCACTTGTTCCTTGGGAGAAGAGACCAATCCCACCTGGCTCCAACCTCCTTTCAGGGAGTTGTCAAGAGCCAGAAGGTCTCCCCTGAGCCTCCTTTTCTCCAGGCTCAGCAACCCCAGGTCCCTCAACAGCTCCTCATCAGGCTTGTGCTCTAGAACCTTCACCAGCTTCGTTGCCCTTCTCTGGCCACGCTCCAGCCCCTCAAGATCCTTATTGGAGTGAGGGGCCCAAAACTGACCCCAGGGTTTGAGGTGCAACCTCCCCAGTGCCAAGTCCATGGGCATGATCCCTGTCCTGGTCCTGCCGGCCACACCAGTGCTGATCCAAGCCAGGATGCTGGTGGCCTTTTTGGCCAACTGGGCACACACTGGCTCATATTTACCCAGTTGTTGATCAGTACCCCCAGGTCCCTTTCTGCCAGACAGCTTTCCAGCCACTCTTCCCCAAGCCCAGAGTATTGCCTGTACCTAAACAGCCTGGGAGCAAGCACAAGTCTTTCTGAAATTGTCATCCTGAGCAAAGAAGAACCTCTGCTTTCTAAGGTCATTGGACAGAAAAAATGCACTAAACTGTGCCTTGCACACAGCTTTGTTCTGAAGGATCCATGAGCCCTGAGATGGTCCATGGTTGGAGGCAGATTCATATGGCCCTATCTGAACCCTGTGATTTTCCAGCCAAGTTACATCCTCCAAGTCCTGGCCGCATCTGGGACGTACTAAAATCCAGCTGTGAGCTACAGGGCATGCTGGGGAATGCATGCAATGGATCCCTGTCCTGCCTCATTCTACATGGCCCCCAGCAACCCCCCGAGCTCCTGCAGAGCCCCTGGCTGTCGCAAGGCTCTTTCCAGCCCTGGATGTTGCATAGCTTGGGGTTCTGGGGTGGAAGGGTTAAAAATGTGCCGTAGTGTGACAAAGTGCCAAGGTTTCTGGTGGCTCCTGTGGGTGCTGGCAGCTCTCCAGCTGTTTGGCCACCTGTGGCAGCTGCTGCTTTCTTCAGATGCTGCTGCTATTGCTTTAAAATTGATGATGCAATTGGGCCTTATTTAAAGCAACGGCTCTTTCCCTTCCGATGCTGCTCCATGATGGATATTGGCTCCACTTCTCTCCCTCTCTTTCTCTACCTCTTCATCCGGACGCTGAAATGCCCAGGGATGCGTGTGGAATGACTTTCTACCCATTGTCAAGCACTTACAGTATCCCATAAATAATCTAATACTTGTTTGGTCTAAATGTAATTAAGATCCTTACTCCATGCTTGGCGACACTGACCGGCCATAGCGCCAGTGATTTATTGGGTTGTATTGTTTAGGGCTTTAATTGCATGCTGTAGTTTGGCACTCCACTGACAGCTTCTCCCAGGAATGATATGTTTACGCTGCAGAGGAGTTTGGGGTGATAACTGTATAAAGCAGTTTAATAACGAAGAACACGCTTCTAATACGGAAACCTGTTGAAGGTGTTGCTTTTGGAGGCTTATTCCGAGAGCAGAGTAGGAATTTCCCCAGAGAAAATCAGCTCCTTTTCATGCGTGGAATATTTGCAGGCTGCTTGGCGATTGTAGTGATTGTTACGGAAAATTATGTCAGAGTTATATTTTCCTTCAAATAATTTAACTCTGTGCATCCTGTGGGTATTTAGTGTGGGCTCTTTGAGCTGTGCTGGCCACATGGTAATCAGTCATGTTACATCATATGGCTCTGCTGCCAGGGCTGGATTGGAGAATGCACCGGTACTTACAGTGAATATTCATGAAGGCGAATTAGAAATTCAGTCCTCCTGGGCGCTTGTGTGTGGAACTTTGGTATTGCTTTTGCGCCAGGAAACCAGCGTGGCACAAACATTCACAAACCCACCCAAGGTGAAGCCCCAACACCTGCGGGTTCCTCCTTGGTGCAACGTGGCCGTGGTCTCCAGCCAGCTCCCAGCCTGCCGGGGCTCCTGGCTCAGAGCTGAGGCATCACCGCACACGCCTCCCCACGTTGTCATCCACACACAGGCAATTCAATTCGCCCGTTGAGGTATCACCGAGCTCGGCTGGGGAAAGCCTGGGGTGTCCTCAGCCTCGCAGCTTTCCTCCCCTTTCTCTCGCATCCTCAGCACCTCCTCCTGTTGCCATCACTCTGCCGTATCAACACACGCTGCTTCCAAACTAGGACAGACGCTGTCCTGCTTCTCTGCTGGGCTGTTCTCATCTCTGCGTGGCACTGCTTCCAAGGGGCTGGTGAAAAGCAAGCCAGCTTCTCCCAGCCTTCTCAGATAAGCAGGATTAAAACTCTTCCTTATTCCTTCTCCACCTCAGCAAGGGCAGGAGGGACAGAAGCGGGGTCCTTATCTTTTTCTTATCTCCAATGCAGCTGCTTGTCTCTGGTTGTGGAGGAGAGATGCCCCCAGACCCTGCTCACATAGACACGTGTCTCTTCTAATGCCTGACAATGTCCTTCCTTGTATTAACAGGGGCCTCTCTCATAACACCATTTTCTTTTTAACTGTTGCTGAGGCCTCTAGGGAAAACCTTCAGATACCTGATTGCAGCAGATACCAAGGGAAAACCACAGCAACCCTGATCCCTTTTCCTCTCATATATGCAAACAGATAGGCTTTAAACCATCTGGGAACCACAACACACACTGCTCCTGCAGCTCTGTCCCTTTCTCTATCTCACAGATATCCATGATTCCTTGTGATTTCAGGTCAGCCCCAGAGGGACTGGTTGGCCCAGATGTTTCTTCAGGGTATGACCTTTTGTCTCCTTCTCTCAGCTGGACCACCTCACAGCTAGCACCCTTGACCAGCTAGCCAGGACATCATGAGGGCTGCAGCAGCTACATCCTTAGCTGCCCATGCCTGGTGTCAGAGCCCTCTGAGGACGGGAAAGCATCTCCAGACGCAAAAAGAATCCCAAGAGTTCAGGCCATTGGTGTTGTGCATCTTCTCATCAGAAAATACAACTCATGTCCATGAATGCGTGGAGCAGAGCTGGCAGAGCTGGATGCAGCCATGTGTTTGTCCCCTCTCGGTTAGAAATGTTGCTGCACATCCTCAGCAGCCCTCCCGGGTCACTCGCAGGGCTGCCCCTTCACACACCCTCCCACTGGATACATCCATCTAATTGCTCTCCAACTAGGATCAAAGCAAGGCTGAGAGAAAACCTTCCCTTCCCTTCCCTTCCCTTCCCAGTCTTGGCCTGGTCCTTTACACTCACTGAATTGAGCTGGAGGGAGGTTATTGGGCACCTGCAGGGCTGTGGAGTGGTTGCAGAGCACCCTGAATTCTCACCACACTTGTACCTGGGCCAAAAATATCAGGCGTGCTGTGCAGAGCCTTGCACAGTCTTACTGGGGTGAGTGCTATGACCTCCTTTGTGAAGTAGGCTCAGATTTACTGATGGAAGGTGCTGTGCAAGAGGTAGGACAGAGAATATATTCGATGGGGAGATACAGGGAAGTGCACACACAGAGCCCAGCAAGGAGGGTGGTGTTCTGATCCTGCTGGATGGCTCCCACGGGTATCTCAGCCAGGTCTCTGTGATGCCATGCCCAGGAGCTGAGGAGGTGTCGGGGCTGGGCAGCGTCCTGGCGCTGGGCTGTGTGGAGGAAGCAGCTGGCTAAAGGCGCTGCCCTGTCATGTCTCCAGCCCCGAGGATGACAAGTTCACAGCTGCGCTTTGCAGCGAGCTCACAGGCCAGATCCAAGTGCTGGCACCTGCCACTGGCCCTTGCTGGGAGGGTGGAATATCCACCCAAGTGCTGCAGTGTGGGGCCATGACCAGACCCCAGGAGGGTGTGATTGCTCCGTCTTGTTCAACCATCCACTACCTGGTGTAAAGGGGTGGAGAAGGTCAACAATAGAGAAGGAGGTAAAAAATGCACCCTGGAGCCTATGTAGACTGTGGGGTTTCACCAGCAGGACCTCCAGCTCCCACTCCCTCCCTCATGCTCTTGGGATGTCAGAGCCTTGCGTTGAGCTGGAGCAAGGAAAGACCCAGGGATGTCCCATCACCCATTTGCTGCTTCTCTTTGCTGCCTTCTGTTTTTAACACCCCCAGCTACGAGCAGAGCACAGCACTCCTGGCACCGTGCAAGGGCAGGCAGGAGATGCCAGAGCTGGTGCTGTGCACCCTAAGGCGGCAGAGCAGAGATGAGAGCCCGGAGGTGCTGGAGCAGGGAGCTTCAGGGGCAGCTTTGGCTCCGATGCAATGGCATCCCCAGGATCTCTGTGGGGCCCAGTCTGGGCCCTGGAGGGGTGACTGGGAAACACAGGGAAGGAAGGGGCTGAGGGAAGGGGAAAGTCAGGCTGGAGCGCTGACCTCACTGACGTCGTGACATCACACCCATCACTTCTCCTACCCCAGGGTCAGCAGGGCTTTGGGCTTTGGTTTTACTTTCAGATGTCTTTTAGAAACCAAATTTTGGCCCTTTGATAAATATATGTGCATGTGCACATACACACCTTCACACGCATAGACATTTGTTATGCACATACAGGTTCACATGTGAGGACACCCTTGTGTGGTGTCCCTGTGACAGATGTCCCTGATGCCAAGGACCTGGCTGAGGAGCTCTGCAGCCCTGAGCACCAGCAGCAGCCCCAACCCTCCTCCCCTCACACCTGGGCTCTGTCTCTCCTCCCTCCCTCCCGCACACATTAAGGGATTACACTGTGATCTTTGCAATCTCTCTGTCAATAGATTTCTTTTTTTGCCAGCTGATTTTTTCCAGCTCGAGCTCTTTCACTTCATTAATGCACCCAGAAGGGAAGAGCAGCTGCCTGCATTGTCTGTCTATGAAAATTTCTTGCGCTGCTGGATTTGTAAAACAACTGATTAAAGACAATGCAATTAATTATTCCTTGATGAAATAGTGGAAATTATCCTGAAAAATGAAGAAATTTAGCAGTGGAACATTAAATCCCCATCATTATGTCATTTCTACAAAGGGGGCAGAGAGGTGATGTACAAAAATAAAATCCAGCCGCAGTCTTTGCGGCGGCGTCTTGTTGGGTGCTGGGGGACATGGTGCCCTCCGGCCAGCTCCTGCCATGGATGGTTGCCACACAGGAGAACCCCAGAACCCCTGGAGACCCCCAGCACAGGCAAAAAGCACAAGCCAAGAGTGGCAGGTCCCTGTAGAGCCCTCGCATACCAGGCCAAGGCATCTCCTGTGCTCTGGGCTGGGTGTGAGCACCCAGCTGCGCTTACAGCTGTGCTTACAGCATCCTCCATCACACAGACCCCAGGGTGGGGTTGGGGAAGTGCCCACACCCTGGCATCACCACCACCCTGCTGGGGCCGCCCTGGAAAGTCTGAGATCCCTTGGAGAGGAAGTTGTGGCCCAGCCTACCTCACCCTCAACCCTGTTCCTCACAGAGGGTGTGAGGCTTCAGCTCCAGCTCCTCCCAGGACCTGCACAACTATGTTCTACCCTGCCATTGTGGCAGCACCATGTGCAACCACGGGGACACCAGATGGGCTGCTGGGATGTGTCCCATGTGGCTTGGCCCATGGTGCCCTGTGCACCAGCTGTACCTCCGTCCTGGTGGTGTCCCCCTCCAGCTCCTGGAGATCATAGAACTATAGAATCATTTAGGTTGGAAAAGACCTTTAAGATCATCCAGTCCAACCATAACGTCCCCTCCATGCCTCCGCAGCACTGACACTACGCACCCACCTCCTCCAGCATCCTCTGCCCCATGAGCTCCTTTGGCTAGCTCTTGCCTGCCATCATTCCACCGACCATTCCCTTCCTCCCCACCAATTCCTGGTTCATCTTTCCCTCCTTAAACTCAGGATCCTCCTGGCACAGCTCCCTCTGCCACATCCCTGCCAGACCATGGTCCTGGGAGGAGACTCACGGTCCTGGGAGGAGACCCATGGTCCTGGGCACCACTCCTCGTGGCCCCACTCCACCCATGCTGCCCCTCTCCATTCTGTGTCATGCCAGTGAGATGGTGCCTGTGCGTGCGTGTGCCTCGTGTGCGTGTGCCTTGTGCGTGTGCATGTACCTGTGCATGTACCCTGTGTGCCAGCGCTTGTGCCTGTGTCTCTGCACGTGCTGGTGAGTGTGCACATGTGTGTGTCTGTGTGTGCCAGTGCCTGTGTGCATGCCCATATGTGTGTCTGTGTGTGCATGCCCGTATGTGTGTCTGTGTGTGCATATGGCTGTGCGTGTGCCTGTGTGCGTGTCTGTCCGTGTGCATGGGCCTGCGCGGGTGTGTGTGCCAGTGCCTGTGCCTTTGTGCCTGCGCACGGGCTGGTGCCTCCGCATGTGACTTGTGTGCCTGCGCGTGTGCAAGTGTGCGTGTGTGTGAGCTTGTGCCTGTACGTGTGCTGGTGCCTGTGTGTATGTCTGCCTTTGCATGTGCATGTGTCTGTGCACACCTCTGTGCGTGTGCCTGCACCAGTGTCTGTGCATGTGCCAGTGCCTGTGCGCGTGTCTATGTGTGTGCCTGTGTGTCTGTCTGTGTGCGTGCTGGTCTCATGTGTGTGCCTGTGCACGTGCCAGTGCGTGTGCCTGCACATGTGCATGTGTGCATGTGTGTGCACCTGTGCACGTGCGTGTGCATGCCTTTCTTCGTGTGTGCCTTTGTGCATGTCTGTGTGTGCCTGTTCCTGTGCCTGCGTGTCTGTGCAGGCTCATGTGTGTGCCTCTGCACGTGTCTGCATGTATGCTTGTGCATGTGTGTACGCATGTCATGTGTGTGCGTGCGTGTGCATGTGCCTGTGTGTGTGCCCGTGTGCGTGCCCATGTGCATTTCCGTGTGCGTGCCCATGTGCGTTCCCGTGTGCATGCCCATGTGCATTCCCGTGTGCGTTCCCGTGTGCATGCCCGCTCCTGCACAGAGCCGGAGCAGGGAGAATCCTTGCCATGGGAGGAGGGGGTAGCGCTGAATCACAGCCCCAGCGCAGGGGAGTGGGGGAGGCAGGGGGAGCACGGTGCATGGGGAGCGGATCTGCCTCCTCCACATTCGCAGCTGGGGACTGTTGATTTTATTTATTTATTCTATTCCGAGGTTTATCAAACGTGGGACTGGAGCCTTCCCGAGCCTGGTGTGCGTGGAACGAATCCAGGCCCCACATACCACCTGCCGAAATGTAATTACCAGATGCGTTAAATGAATAAATCTTCCGGGCACCGTTTTCTGTTGGTGCCGTTAAGCCCATGAGGAAAGGCTTCAACTCTGCTCCGAGCTGCCCATGTCATGCCCATGCTCCATCACCCTGAGCCCCTGTGTAGCCCAGACACAGATATCTGGACAGCTCTGCACGGAGACCCCCCCAGGGTCTCACCTCTGGGTCATCACCATCAGGTCATTTGGGACCAGCTTTATGTCCCTCAGTCCTTCTCAGCACAAGAGGTGGACCTGCAATGGAGATCCTGCCCGTGGTGTGGATGCTGTAGCTCTAGGAGGGGTGAACGCACAGAGTTCATGGTTGATGACAGAATGCTACAGGGATCTGAGAAGGGATGGGGTCCCTGTGGGATGTCAAATCCAGTTGGCGACCGGTCACAAGTGGTGTCCCTCAGGGCTCAGTTTTGGGACCAGTCTTGTTTAATATCTTCATCAATGACCTGGATGAGGGGATCGAATG
>JAVSBS010021816.1:0-66090 GCA_033124195.1 Coracias cyanogaster
CACTACTCCTAGGGGTATGCGTGGCCTGGCCTCCCCTCCTGGATGGCTCTCAGAGGGGCCATCCCTTATATCAAGGTCTGGTATGGCATGTGTCCCCACCGCTCAACACCTGCTGGGTTGCAGCCAGCAGCAGAGCTAGAAGTTCTTCTTGATGGCAAACACAGAGGTCAACCCAGTCTTGCCCTTGACCATAGTAGGAGGCATCTGGCAAGCCTCAATCCTTTTACCTGCTTGTGAGAATCATCCGTATGTCAACTTCAATTCAGGGCCTATTGCTCAGGCCCTAGCACTTGAGATACACTACAGGCATTGAGGCTGTCTGGCCTTGTACTCAGAAAAGAAACTGAGGTTTCCTGATACTCATTCAGAGCATAACACATCTAATCCTGGGGAAGGTCAAGTGAGGTGAGAAGAAGGGAGGAAATGCATCTTGCTAGTGCTCTAACAGCTCTGTCAATATAAATTCGTTAGTATGTGTAAAACGACATTAGTTTTTAAAAAGGAGAATAGTACCTAAGTTGCATACATGAATTTAAGTGTGTACTTAAATTCACCACAGTAAAAGCAGATGAATCCACTGCAAACTATGTGTGAAGCGCAGAACTTAAAAACTCCCAAACGCTTTCTGCAGTCTTCTATAACTTGGCAGTATTAGTTGTGGTTTAAGGTTTTAGTGGCAGTTGGTGGCGGTTGGCCAAATCAGTTCTCAGGTGTGACCAGCAGTGTTTTCAATGAAGAGAAGGATGGAACAGGGACAAGTTCCTTAATGCTACGTTCTTGCTATAGGCAGAAAAGAACACCATATATGAAACTATGAATTTGCTGCTGGTCCAGTAAATCTTTTAACAGCATAATTGTCCAAATTATCTGATTAATATGGAAAAAAACCACAGTCATTAATAGTGTAGTTTAAGTTCTTAACAGAAAATTTGCTAGCACCTGTGCATTTTCTCTTAATATAATGTCCCCCCTCCCAATGTGCTTCTAGGTCCTAAGGTTGACAGTTTAAGTCTTCCTTAGGCAGATCGGGGCATATGTGCTATGACAAGGCACCAATCTGCTCAGGTCATTGCCACACACAGCCTGGTGTTCATGGAGGGGTGGGCGTCTCCCTCCTCAATTTTGAGGTTTCCTCCTGAAATCAGACAACTGCACAACAGCCTCTCCCAGGTGCAGCTGGCATTAAGGTTGCTTTTGGTCAAGCTAGTAAAACAACTAAAATTACAACTGTATGGTGTAAAGCTAAATTCAGCTTTCTGTAGGTGTTGGAGACCATAGTCTTACTTTTAAGGTAATGATGTAATTTGTATCTTTACATTGCACACGTGCCTATCATTTGGCATGCTACACACTATGTGTTCACAGTGATTTCTGGATGTATAAGAACCTAATAGAATCCTACATAGATAATGGCACAATGACTGGAGCAATTTCATAATCACATCTTGCTCAAATTCTAGTTTAAGCAATTGTCAAAACATTGAAAACTAATATCCTTGCATATGTAATGCATGTTGTGAGCTGTTGTTTCTCTGGAATCTGCCTAAAGAGACTATGAATAACATCTATCATGCTCAATAATCCATCTTCATAAATGCACATCTCTCATCTCAGAAATACTATAGCTATAGATCTCCAAAGTTACCTGATTAGCTCTAGCTGAATAATAATGTAAGGTTGTGTATTATAAACTTAATTATTGTTGATACCCTATCAGCTTAGGGAACCCTTATTTCCACCATTTTCTACATCTTACAATATTCCCAGTACAATAAATGGAGGTGCAGTCTCCACAATCCCAGTGATACAAAGCCACTCTTACAGGTATGCAATCAGTTCCCCTAGGCAATTGTATTTTATGCAATACAATTTTCCATAGGAAATATTTTTATACCTCAGTGATTCACCTTTTCTTCTTAGAGCACTAAAAATTCTGTGTTTTATAAATACAGAAAGCTTCATCAAAGACAAACACGTACACACACAAACACATTTTTTTACGAATATAGATATTAATAAAATCTATCTTCACAGGGAGAACTAGGTTTTCTCTTGCTTGGATTCTTTGTCTCTTACTAGCCAGGCTCGTATTTTGCTCTTGTTTTTAAATTTGGCCATGGCATCTGAGTTAAATGAAAAGTCGTATGGCTTTCACTTTTCCTATATGAATGTATCATAATAAAAATATGCAGTAAAGAAAACTAAGTGACAGGCAGCTTACAATGTGCATATATTTGGAGGGGATTGCTGATTCTACACTATCTGAGGAAGATAAAATAAGCAAATATTATTAATAGTTATCTTAGTTATCCAGGCTAAAGTACCTACCTCAGTATGAGTTTCTGAGCGTATCCAGGTTAAGTAGCATCATTTCTGTTTCCTGCATACTTTACGTTGAAGTACATAGTAATGAAACAACTGCTTCGTTCATATGTAGTAAGAAAATTTACTTTATATTGTTAGATAACTTTAGTAATCCTCCATCTGTTTGTGTTTTCCTTTAGTTCCATCTCTTCTTTGTGACAAACAGCTTAACATTTATATTTTAATTCAAATGGCAATCTTTACAATTATACATAATTTTTCATCTTAAGATATTGATTACAGTCATGTATTATACAAGTAACTTTTGGGTTTCTGAGTTAATGTGATCCCAATTCCATTAGAATAGTTTTAAGGGCTGATGGCTCTCAGTCAGTGTCCCTGGGTTTCAGACACCCTTCCCTTTGATACCCCTTTGAGCCTTTTGTTTCTCTCTCAAGTTCTCCTTGCATGTTGCATTCAGTCACCTAACGGTACTCAAGAAATGGTTGATATCACTGCCCAATCTGATTTTAGTTCAACCAGCCACTGGGTGCAGGTATTTCTCACATTTGTGCGATCAGCTCATGCATCAGGGCATCATGCATCAGCAGTCACACTTCTCACAGCAGTTCTGGTTTCTCCTGCTTGAATATTCAGCTGCTTTGTTAGCACTTCATTCTCTTTCTCTGCTTGCTTAACCAGAATTGCTTCTGAACTGCACAGCTCACAGCCTGTGCCAGGTAGTCGACCTTTTCGCATTATGTTATCTTCTCAGGCAACATCCAGGCTCTTCATTTTCCACTTGTCCCATAGTTCCACCAGGATGGCAGGCCATCCCCAATGATCAAGTTGTACTTTGGTATCTGTAATGGTGAGATGTAAGCAATTAATTACCTTTTTTCTTATGCCAGTCTTCAGTTAGTGACTTGGTAGGGGTCTTGTTGGAAATACGGTCACAGTACCGCATCTCACCCGGTTAACTCTCGTTTCCATGTATGTGTTTGTGCTAACTCTGGCTGTTTTCTTACTGCACTATCGCCTACCACTGCATATGTGCATGGACTACTTTTATGCTTCTTTTTACATTGTCATCCCCCTTTTGCCACTTTTAGCAAAGAAGAATATTTGAGAGTAAATGCTGACAAAAATAACAGTTTGTACATCTTCTAAGTCATGCATTCTCATGGATTTTTTATTTTTGTTTACTGTTGTTTAGCGTCCCCTAGATCACTTCTTCCCTCATATTGGTTGCTAGTTCATTCCATACTGTGCCAGTATCTATAGGCCCTAAAAGTAAATGCGTGTTTGTGTCCAGGACATCTACTACAGCTCTTTAAATGCACCCTGGTCCTAACTGAAGGCTTGTCCATCTCTACTGCGCGCAAAACAACAGAGCCTGACAACTTTTTCTGCTTCTAATACATCTCTGCTTTCTTTTGGTTTGTGATCATCCAGACAATATAATCTTTCAAATTCTGGTTTTCCTTTTAAGGTTCATACAGTGTTACACATCCACTTACAGTAGGCAGTTGCTATTGTGGGAACTGACTGATTTGCAAGAATCTGTACCTCAAAGACTTAGTCCCTGCTGCGTATGCCATTCCCTCAGCTCAGCCATTTCTTCTGAAAAGGAGAGGAGGATAGATGTTTCTTGGAGCAGAGTGGGCATGTCTAGTAAAGGGTTGGGTTTGGTTTTCTCCTTCCTTGATTCCCCTGTCAGCCTACCTGATTTTGTCCTTTACAGATAAGCCATAATAAAAATAAAGTCTGTACTTGGCTGGGTCATGAGAAAGGAGCAGAAACAGGGATCTCTGATCACCTAAGACAAAGATCAGAGGCTTTTAAACCAAGTATCAGCAAACTTAGACTAGCATCCAGTGTCCACCTGTCATTAGCTTGCTCTAACATCTATTTTCTCCTCTTTCTCTCAGATTTTCAGCAAACTGTCATCATCCATCGCAGAGACTGCCACTTACGCAGGCAAGGTTTGCCTGGAATGAGTCACAGCTGGATCATAGAGCAATGTAACTACTGTTTCTCTGCTTTTCTTGCATCATTAGTGATCCTGAACCACCTGGGCTGCCCCAAATTAGTTTGCTTTACTGTAAATGAGATACCTGCCAAGACACAGGAATGCACACACCCACTACTTTCCTAGTCTTCTAGGATGACTGTAGGCTTCTGCTTACAGAAGTTTTTGCAGAGGGTTGGCTGCTCACCAGCATGCTAGGAGGGTTCACAGAGGGTTTGCCCACATTCTCCAGTAGTTTATTACACTCAAAATCTTGTGTTCTTCACTGTATACATAGCACTAAGAATTTACTGTTAGTCCAGTAAATACTCTCAGAGTCCAAATTATCTCATTAATGTAGAAAAGCCTCACTTTTCTGATGTTATGATCACCTTTCTAGTATGCCTATAGGTCCTGAGATTGGAAGTTTAAGTCTTCCTGATTCAGACAGGAGAGCAGGGTTGCTTTACAAGTCATGACCTCCTGAGGTCTTCACAAGAAAAATAATGATGTTTTTGTTGAGGGGTTCTAATTCCTCAGTCTTGGGTATGTTCGGTTTATTTTAAAACCTTTTCTGCTTCCCTCTCATTGAATCCCAGCTAGTTTGAATATTGCACAGTATCTTTGCACCAGGTCTCTCAGCAGATACCTGCCATCCTCTGCAATTTTATTGTACTATTATGCAAACGTTAATTCTACTAAAACCAGTAGTTTCAGCAATATAAAACTGTAATTCCTTAGCAGAGAATCCAGGAGACAGGTTAAAGAACAGTGGTTGATTTTTTCAAATTCACAGTAGTTTTACTGAAATACAAAGTCAGCAGAGCTGTGTAAAACTGGAGGTTGTTGCATTGTTAAGTTCACATTTGTCATTTAGCTACCTGAGTACAGCCTCTATTAATGGAAGACATCACAGACATTTATAATGTTGTAGTACAAAAGCCCAATTTACAGTCTGCCCAGAATTTAGTTATTTGTCAGCTTATAATATAAAAAACTTGAGTCCGGTTTGTTCTGGTTTTGCAGAATTTGCAAAATCATGTTAAAATTCTGACACAGGTTATGAAAAGCCTTATATCCATGAGGGCTGGGGCCATGAGCAAATCAACTGATTGTGCACAACACTCTTTCATTAACCAACTGTTCTTAGATAAATATGCTGTACAAATATTTAAATATTCAAATGCTCTGCCCTGGTGAAAAATTTTTGTCTCTGAAATCTGAAATATGAATAATTATAGTATAATACATGGACCAGTGGATTGAAAAGACTCAGTAAATCTATCTGCCATTTACTTTGTGTCATCACTGACTGTCATAACAGTGTTCTAGGCAAAATTCTTGATATAGATATACATTTTTTGCCTTAATATCAACCTTCTATAAATTTAATAGTTTTTAATCAATGATACAGTTCACTGCCACTGGTCAGTCAGATTGGTAGTAGTCAAATACCAGCCATATTAGTACACTATGAAGAAGAAATCTTTTCAAAAGTCTTTCATGTCTTACCCCATTAAAACTTCGTCTCACAGACAACACTAAGTCCTCTCCTGACATTTTTTTGTTGGTCATTATCAGGCTCTTTTTACAGTTAAGGCATTATTTTATATAAATTAAGATATTTCTTCATTCATAATATGTTGTGCTGGTTCAGCCAGCATCATTTTATGACACCACCAGTTGCCTGATCACAGAGACCAATCCTGAACTCAGCAACATCCCCTCAGAAGTCTTCTTTCAAACAATCCTGCCATAGGTTCCTGTGGACCCAGCTCCTACAGTGCCTACTGTGGTGCCAGCATCACCTCCTGGACACAACAGACAGAGATAGGTCCCTCAGTGGCCCTTCACATGGAAGGATACCCCTGAGAGAGCTCAGCAAGATGCAATCAGCCCCAAGAGGAAGCCACATCCAATAGGAATCTTTTTTAGTTATCTGGTCCTTGATAAAGTCCTGGCCTCACCCACCACCCTAATCACAAGCACCTGGGTGAGGGCAGAGCCACAGGTGGGCCAGGTTCTGCCTCTGGAACATGAAGCCAATAGGAAAAACAAAACATTCTGCTGAGTTGTGACTCATTCACAGGTCAACTCCAACTCGGGGCCCACAGGTCAGCCCCCAGCACTTCAACAGAGAGCATCTGTCACTTGTCTAGCAGCTGGCCCAGACATAACCCTTGACATGAGGATAAAACTATTCTAAGAGATACTAGATTTGGGAAAGACCCGTCTGCAATTTGAGGTATGCCAATATGAAAGCAAGAGACTATCCAACAGTATTAAACTGAAATATATGGGCAACAGTAAACATTATTTAACTGAAGCTGCAAAGCATTTACACTTGGTAATTAAGCACACAGAATGAAAAATTCAGCTTCATTTAGATCCAATTGTATCCTCTTGCGAACCTGACTGATACTAAACAATATGCTTTTATGAATCTGGCAATACTGATAAAATAGGTGCTAATATTCTCTGGCCCATTTATATCTCAGCCATTGAGCTTTCCTGCATGGGTATTGATGTCATTGGAAGTTCAGGGTTCTTTATCAAGCTCTGGCCCTGTGCAGCCTGGTCATATTTTTGCTTATGCTATGTGTAGTCGTACAAGCCAGCAATGCAGCCCAAGAGCATCTATAGCACAAGCCTTAATATTGAGGATGCAGACAAGCATTTCAGGAATGTTCATTGCAATAAATGTAATCTGATATCACGGACAAAATGCCAACTATCAGATGGAACATGTCAAGTGTGCTCCTGGAATAGTTCTTTGGTTTTTTAGTCTGATAGAAAGCTCATCTGTTGTGCATTCTGACAATCCAACATAGGATTAAGTAGGAATAATCAAAAGAATCACTTCAGAAGCTCAATCTTGATCTGAACTAAAATGGTAACAGGCACATCAAATACACAATTGATGTTTCTGGAACCATGTGCTGTAAAACAGGAAATACAACCTGAGATGCAGTAAGTAACTATACTTAGCAGAGCATAGCAGATGTCAGTAACTCTCCACAGCTCGGTTTAGAACTTAGCTAAAAGGTAGATAGAAGCAGCTGTACCCTCAGCATCCTAGATGGTTTGAAGAACCTGGCCAGAAACTGGAAGGACTCCAGAACACCTGGTGATATTAGGTAAATGAATTACAAGACAAGTTTGGGTACAACCATATAGCAGATATCCAAAGCAGATGTAACACAGGTAAGGGGAATACAGTTTTAGAATCCACCCATAACTGAAAAACTTTAATCACTAGAAAGATGCGGGAGTTGCCGGAGTTTCTGGGCCATTAAGTCCAACTACTTTTTCCAGTATCATGCCATAAATTATATTCAGAAATTTATTGAGGTCTGTGTTAAAAATAATTGATACTCCCTCTCCCCTACCCCCCCAACCCTTACCTCTCATCAATTCACATGGGAAGACTTCCCCAGAACATCAATGTTCTGGTACTCCAGAACCTTTTGCAAGACCCAGCCTAAACTAATTGGCCTAGAATATATTTATCTGGAGATAAACTACAGTCTGCCAATCGCCTGAAAGAAACAAAGGAGTCATATAAACACATCAATGAGTCTGTCCTTTGACTATTGGAATAAAGTAGGAGAACTGGAAGTAGTGTTTCATTATTATAATTTCCGAAAGGCAGTGGTCACTTTGAAAAGTCTGGGAAGCTCTGCTTGGGAGTTCTTATAGCCCTGTTTTCTTATATCTGTTCCTCTTTCACCCATGCCCACAAGAGTCACAGAGCAATTTTGCTATGCCTAGCAAACCCAGTTCATTCACCTATATGATTTGCAGGAATAACACACTTTTTTTTTTAAAAAAAATTGTTATTAAAAAGTAATTCACAGAGGAATTTTAATATTTCAGAGGAGGTAATTCCCTTGTAATCTAGATGACATTAGAAGAAATCTCTAAGACAAAATCAAGTTAAGTAATTCAAATAAAACCTGTCTAAATTATGGTTACATGTTTAGGTTAACAAAAAGCTTAGAATCATTTCTGTCTTCATGTTGTCACTTTGGGAGCTGTAGATACTAGAGTAGGTGTTGAAACTAAGAATTAGGAATGTAAGAAATGCAAGCACATGTACTAGGAAACCACACACACAAAAAGAGGTCTGCTTTGAAATGTTTGAAATTAGACATTAATTATATCAAAGTAAGGCAATGATGAAACAGAACCGGTACAAATCCAAGAAGACCACAGTAAACAAATAAAAGGTAAATGAACACAGCTGAAGAAAGTCTGTCTATATATCTATCAAAACAAATACAGGATAGCAAGAACAGATAAGAGATTGCTTTTAGCAGAGGATTTTGTCAATTACAGAACTAACCAACCGTGGCTGAATAACATCCATGCTTGGATGAAAGATCACTATCACAAATCAAGCACTGTAGAGGAGCCACAAATAGCTGTGTGCTCAATTCATCAGTTATTTTACGTGAGCTGAGCTCATCCCTCCATTCTCTCCCAGACAAATTGACTGTTCATGAGGCACAAACACTGCACTGCAGTTTTCTTCTTGTGTAGGAGCAGAGTTCTACCCCATTTGTGCCTAACACACTCTTTTCAGAAGGAATTAGCCAATGAAATGAGTACATTAAAGTAGTCCTGTTCCTGTATTTAATTCCCTGCTTGTTCTGTTTCCATGCAAATATAAATTCTCGGTTGCAGATAGAGACTCTCTATCATGTATGCGAAAGTACTTTTTCCTAAGCTATTTTCCTGCAAATACACCAAGCCACTGAATGCACAGTGGCTTCACTTCACCTTCCTAGGTGTGGGTTTTGAAGTACTTAATCAAAAGGTACGGAGATCCTCTTAGGCAAAAGGAGGTTCCCTACAGATGCGTTATCGGGGCTGTGAAGCTCTGGAATTACTACAGAGTTCTTGTGAAATCTGTGGCGCTTCATATTTAACATCTCCCTCTCTGAATCTGATGAAAACATGTAAAATGCATTAACCAGTTTTGTACAAAACTATCTGAACATTAACGTATTTCACTTATAATGAAACCGCAGAGGCATAGGTCTTCAGAAGACCTATGAATACCTATGCGCAAAACCTTGACTTAATTTTCTTATTTTTCAAGAGTGTTTTTGTCCTGTTAAAATGAGCCAAAGATGGTGCCACCAGAGCCCATTCTTCTTCAACATGGTTTTGTTTGCTGGCTCCTCTGAATTTGGACACTAAATCATTCACCTTAATGTGATACCACATGTCCTAGTCATGCCATAACCAATATCCATAATGCTGGTACTCCAAAATTCTAACAGACTGAAATAACTTTAGTCAATGATGAGTTTAAAATCCTTACATAAAGTTCTAAATGTATTACTCTATGCTTGCCCAGGGAACGCGGGGATGTATTCCTTCATCAATTTACTTCCATGTAAAAGGATCCTTACCTCGATAGTTCTATTAAAGACCTGTCAGAGGGAGTAACAGGATGAGTATTTAGTGATTAGTTCAACTTGCAGTGTGATCTAAACTGTGGTGTGATTTTTAGTTGCATCACCACACAAAAGACCTAACACTCAAATTATTATGCACTTTTTCATATAAAAGCTAGAGAAGGTAAAACCACATGTACAGATATAAACTAAAACTTATCTGTGGCCATACAGCTTGAAGTGTCAGGATTAGAGAAGTTGTCACACAATGTGCTTCTCTGATTTCGCTGGCCAACACCAAACTCAGCAACATCCCCTCAGAAGTAGCACATCCCTTTGCTCTTCTCTCTCAAATTCTCCATGTTTCTGCATGGAACCAGCATAGCAGCAACCACCACAAGAACCACCAGTCCCCAACAAGAAACTACTTACACACTCATCAGCTCCTGATTGATGTAGTCCTGGCCCTGCCCACACCTCAACCATGACCACCTGGGGAAGGAGGGGCCACACACAGGTGGGCCAGGCTTTGCCTCTGGGGCCTGGAGCTAACCGGGGAATAAACCACTCTGCTAGGTTGTAACTCATCCACAGGTCAACTTCAACTGGAGGTCCACAACCCAAGCCCCAGCACTTCACACAAACAATATTTTCAGAAATATCTGGGAGTTGCTTGTTTTATTTATTATTGTATTTTTTGCCTTTTTCAAGGTTAGAGCAGAGTAATCTATTTCTATTCTCAGGACCACAGCAGACACTGGTGTTACAGTTGAGACCTTCTTGTTATTGCTCTATGGTATTGGCCTCCTATTTTTCATCCCCAGGGAGCAAATGAAATGACCTCAGTAAGACCACAGAGAAACAGATGCACATTAAGTGAAGCTGGAATCCACACCTTTATGGACAGAAATTCTAACCCATGACACTGAATGGTATCCACTGTGGTTAATTTTAGGCATCTGGCAAGCGGACCTCTATTTCTGAAATACTTAAGTTATCTTTCTAAACAGTGAAATAAAGAACAAGTTTTAATACTTTTTTTCTCCTAACTGAAAAATAAGACACTCTCCTTGTGTTTTTTCTTTGTTGCCTACACACAACATCTGGAGAAGTAGCTGAGATACTATTCTGCATGTCTAAAAGGGAAAGAAGGCTATCTGTTGACTTCTTTTTAAAAAAGACCAAGGTCTTCCAGAGGAAAATGTTACCTGCTGCCATCCCCTACTTTTGTTTTCTCTAGAGTTTTAGTAATACAAGCAACAACCTTGACTTGTGTCAGACAGACAATAATTAATATCATGTGGAAAAAAGAAACAACCTCCTCCCAACTTGACAAACCTGAATGTATAGCCAAATGATGCATCACTGATCTCAACTATGCAGCTATGCAGCTATGTAGCCAGGAAACCCGCAGATGTTAATTGAGTCAGTCAAGTATGGTATTAACCATACCCTTGTGTTGAGGATTACAGTAGTTTACCTGTAGAATATTGGGATTAATAGCGGGATCACTTAAAATTAGGTTGAATTGAAACTTGTTTTGCTTTACTTGGCATGAGCAGCTAGACTTACTGAAGCCTTAGGCCGTAAGTGGTGAATTTATGCTGAATTTGCACTTAGTTACATGAAGAGAAGCATTGAGACTGCTGCATCCTATGAAAAATAAGGTAGCCACATTCATCATCAAAAGCTTCATTCTCAAGAAAAGAAGTGGGACTACCATCCTGGTGGTGAAGGGTCCAATGAAGAACAGGAAGACCTCACACCTAAATATTACTCTTGGACCAAATCATCATGTGAGGGGAGGGGAACTTAGATTCTAAGAGTCGAATTGCCGAGGGATTTCTTTGTCTAGGGTCCCTCCCCAGAGGGACCCAGCTCAAGATGTTTTTCTGTCGTACTATCTGAATAAATTATTTTTATAAGATTTGTTGCCTGTGACTCTGCTATGGGAAACCTAGGTGAAGAAACTTAACAGCATGTTTAATTGCCTTGATCTCATTCTCAGTACTGCAAAAAATAGTGCATTGTATCTATTAAGGATGGCATCTTTCCTTTCTGCAGATGCCAAGTGCAACATTTATTTTAATTTCATAGAAAATATAAGATTTGTTCATTATTTGACCAGTTTCCAATATTTACCATGGATCATCCTACCTTTTGGTATTGTATTGAGAACAAGTTCCAAAACAGGCAATGTGATTATGTATCTGTGTATATACATGCATTTTTATACTTACAATGTTGATTGTGATTCATTTTCCTGAAGTCACAAGTGCTCTTGGCAGTGGTCTACTAAGATTCATCACAATATGCCATACACTAAGAAAATACTCATTAAATCAGCTAGAGAAAATAAAAATCTTGACTTTTAGTAGCAAGTATGTTGGAGACAGTGTCATTGTTTTGTCCAAAGACAAATCAGTAGTAAAGTCACAATCTGTTCTCATTCTGTAATCCAGGTAAAATGAAACGGTTGAAGAACTTTATTCTTCAATTCTCAATGAAATTCAGAAAAATTTGGCCTATATTAATATCTCCTATGTATTCTAGTTCTATCACCTGAACTCCTAAACTTGGAAAACGCACTACCTGTAACATCAGTTGGTTTTCCAAACACATGAACTTAGAAATCCAAATTTACCTTGCACTAGAGAAAAAGATTCATTACAGAGCTGAAAAAAAGGAAAAATAATCCCTGTTGACTTATCTTACATCATGCCACTGCATTTCTTAATTATGTTCACCTGCCATCTGCCAGTCTCCCAAAGCATTTCCCATGTGAGAAAACTGTTGTGTGGTTTGACATAGCTTTTCTTTGTTTCTTTTTTTTTTCTTGAAAAATCTAAGAAAGATAGATTTGATAATAATTATCGCAGCGCTGTTTATGTGCATTACATTTGTGTGAGTTATCACTAGAATATTCTGCACTTGTTTTGCTAGGATTTGTCTTCCTTCAATGCACATGTGCAAACAAAGTAATACCACAATGTGGTATTTCTTTGTTCCGTTGAAACTAAAGAAAATTCTGGCCTTATTTAAGTGTTGTGGGAAGAAAAGAGAAAAAAAAAAAACATTTATATGAATAAAATTAATAGCAATAATACTAATAATAGCAGTAACTTGTAATACAGTTGGTACAACACATACTCCTCGCTGGCTGGCAGGATTGTATTTAAAGCTGTGGAAAGTAAGTTGCCAATGCCATAGACACTTCTGGAAGAGCAAGTTGCTTTGCAGGCTATCAGGGACATAAAGCAGGTAAAACTCTCCTTCCACAAGAAAGAAAATTGCAAAAGCTCTTTTTTTTAAATCACATAAAAATGGGAGCAACTCCATTCTGCTAAAATAAGAAGGATTTCTCCTTTTTGTCCTTTTTTAGCAATGAAGAGAAGATAGATGTACAGACTCACCAACTGGAATCTGATATTTTTTAATCCCTGTAAAACATTGCCTTCAAAATTGTTTGTCTTGAATAAATTGGCTTTACCAGAGCCTCTATAAATAAGTTTCCATAAGAGAAGATGCTCAAGACTCTAGAAATGACATCAAGCTGACCCAGAAAAAACTTCTGGGGGAAAAAAAAAGGTCAGTCTTGACTGTTGATGGATCTCCCTGCTTGTAATTGTTTCTGAGGATCTTATTCATCAGTCTTCTCTGAGAACATTATGGGGGAAATGGAAGACATTTCATCACCACAGCCGCCATCCTAGTGCAGATGATCCATTTCATGTGCCACAACAGAATCATAAAATGGGTTACAGCCTAGGAAACTACAATGGGAAAGAAAGCTAACCTGTAATTATCATGATTAGATGGAAAATGAAATATAAATTTATTTTTTTAAAAGCACTGATACTTCATTTGGTTTTATAAGTATTTACCAAACAAAACACCAATCACAAATACATGAGTTACTACATACTGTTGTCTCTCCAGTGCCTTGTCCTAAAATCCCATTTAGGACAGAACTACCTGGTCAGTTAAAGCCACTGTCTTGTAGGGAACCAAACACTCTGGAAATGACAGTGCTGCATGCTTAGAATGAGAATAATGTGGAGGAAGTCAGGTGAGACTAATAGGTTCAATGCTACTCTGTAAATAAAAAAAGAAGATATTGAATTAGAAGCAGAGTTGTCTGTATGTTGCAAGATCAGACATCAGAGAGGGGAGAAGGACTTTTTCAACTCTAAAACCAGTTATTTCTGATCACTGACTTGTCATTAAGCATACTGCTAGGTCTCTGTTTATATGAACAATGCTGTGCTCTTGTGAACTATGTAACAGTAGAAGCAGATAAGGGACTACCGTATTGCACCAAATTTCCCATATGTCTCATTTTGGGCTGGTCCTACATTACCAGCTGAAGGAGTTTTATTATGACCTAATTTTATTATCAAATTGTGAATGTTTTCCATAATATTTTCTCCTCACAGTTTACTGAGATACGTCTTTACTGTGAAATTTCATCACTGTTAACAACATTTCTGTAGCTGGAAAAATACCCCAAATTTAGTCCAGTTATTTTTTTGCTTTTTGCAGGTACAATATCTAGATTAATAACAATTGCTAACTCTGTATTTCATTCCCACCTTGTACAGCAAATTTTTTATCAAAAACTTCCTTTTGCTGATAGCAATCAATAAGCTTTCCTAAAATTTTTTGCAGTGGTGTCAAGCAAAAATAATTCCACTTGAGCTGATGTCTGTACAATGGCAGATGGTGGCAAGGAAACAGGAAAAATATCTTCTGCTCTTTGCAGTAACGTACAACATAAACCAGGTACTCCCAAAATAACAAAAAGGAGAATCTCTGTCTAGAATAACACCTAAGATAGGCAAAAAATTGAAGAAGGATCTCAAACAGGTAATGTGAGTGGTCGTTTTGTGTGAGGTTCTTGTAACCAGTGAGAGAACTGGATCCTTCTGAGAATTTTAATACAGATAGAAGGGAGATTTTGGAGCTAAAGCCAAGAGATTTGCAGTGGTGAAATGCTAGAAAGAGCAGTAAAACTACTGAGAGACAAAGAGAGCTAGGGAGAAACAATACTCTGTGAAACCCTGAAAATGGCTTATGGAATATAAAATTTCTCTGTGCACTGAGTTCCAGACTGAGCAGATGTGTACTCACTTCCCAGATCCCAGAATTTCCTATGTGAAATGGAGTGATTCACATAATCTATCTGTATCTGAGTTTTCCATCTGTAAAATGAAAAAGAAGGGATGAAAGCCAAAGAAATTTAGGTCAGATGAAAGGAAAAATTGTATCTTGCAAGCCATATGTAGTAATCTTAGTAATCCTTCTAATCTACTCAGTTGCTTGAGCTGAAATGCTCTCCTCAGTGTTGCACAACGTATTTTAAAATAGTTGTGAACAGCTGGAAGGAGGCCAGAGAAAAGAAGCAAAAATGCTTCTAGAAATCTAGGAAATATCACCCACAAGAAAGTCTGAAAAGAGTGTAGTCTCTGAATCTTAAGGAAAAAGTGCACACAAAACTTAGGAGAAACAACTGTACAAAGGTATAAAGGCATCTGAAAATGTGTTTTCCATACTTCAGTGAATAGGGCAAGTAATAATGGTATAATAAAAATGACGGAAATCTAAGAGCTAAGATAAAATTTCTACAGTTACTTAAGCACAAAAAGAGGTTGTATGAGAATGCTTCAAAACGTGCATTATAGGTGACCCTTACCTAACAGTTTCACAGAGACTGGCCAGGAATGGCATGGTTTGGGAGCTGCCACTGACAATGTTGTAACCAAAGTTAAATATTTATGCATTAGAAAATAACGTTTCAGTGATGATTCAGGCATTCATGATATCAGTGTTGCTTGCCATAGAGGATGTTCGCAATTATATGCCAGTCTACTGAAGTTTTGGTAGGCTATAGGAGAAAGGTATCCTTCACTTCATTTCATTTCAATTTAGTTTTCAAATGGAAATTAATTTAGTTTTGTTACAGAACTACTTCCATCTTTAATATGTTTTGAATGCATAGCTATTACTGAAGGAGATGCATCATTAAAATCTGTCTGTTTTCTTTTAGAGTAAAATTCATAAAATTCAAAAAAGTTGGAAATTAATGTTGGATAGCACTACCTTCTTTCTTGTTATTAAAGGAATTGGACTATTAATAATTTCTTCACTATTTAAATTTAATCTAGAGGTATCTTCAAATACACCCTCAGTGTTTCCATTAAAGGAGAGAAAGCAAGCTTTGAATTTCAGAGGTAAATGTTGCAATTAGTAGGTCATTATGGTCAAGACACTTTTTATTTCCTCTGAGAGATTAGTCTACGTGATACACTGATTTTAATTATAAAGCATGGGTCTGCATAATAGAAAACCAAATTTTGGTAAAGTGAATTGCTAACATACTTTTAAATCTCTGTTTGTGAAAGGCATGAGGACTTAGCCACATCCCATTTGAACATGTAGGAATAAGAATATCTCTGAAAAGAAATGCAAAGTCAACAAGACCTTGAGAAAGTACTGACAGAATAATCTTTCAGAAATAGCTCCTCTTCACTGACTGCAAGGCAGCTCTCCGCTCAGGCTACCTCTGACTTATTTTCTCTATTTTAATGCTGAGAAGTGTTTCTTTTTGTGCTGTCAGCCACTCTCAATGGAGACAGTGAGTGCTCCCTGGGCTGCGAGTGACATGCCAGTTGCACTCAAGGAGGCACTCCCTTCCTAAGGGATCCATCATTTCCCCTTGCCTTATGTAGGACTGATACTAGCAGCCACACATCAGGGTCAGATCTTTATTTTAAATGTTACATTGCCAAGGAGTTGTATTACCAGAGTTTTCAATTTTTCTATTTCTTGAATTCCATTTAATGTGATTTCAGACCGCATATTAGTTGCAATAATCCAGGTATCTGAGACCTAGATAAAGACCCAGAACACTTATTGTTTTCCTGTCTTCCTCTCCAACATGGGGACAGAAAGGGCCTCATGGTGCATCTTCTCTCAGATCATGCAGCCTTGAGGGAAAACTTGCAGAGAAAAATATTAAAGATTCCAGAATAATGAAAAAAGACAAAGCACAGCTTAAGCCAGAGCACTGCTTTCAACAGTCTCAGAATTTTCTGATGTTTTGGTAAGTTTGTAGCCGTGTCTTTGCTATTTGGCAAGGAATTAGACACATTGCCTGGTTCTGATGCCTGGAATCACGGCTGAGCTGATGTCCGTTTGGCTAAACCCTCTCTCCCTCTCTAAAAAAAAGAAACCCAAATTCCTTCAGAGTGGTATGTTCATACTGCACGCAGGAATTGAGTTCTATCCCAAGCATTTCCAAAAATGTGTTTGTTGTTATGGGCCAAAAATCTTGCCTGTGAGTATTCCAATAAATAGACTGAATGATTGATGGTGCACAAACCCATACCCAGGCCCCACTCAATTTACTGGCATAACCTAGACTTTCTGTTCTGAGCCTGTCTGTGTTATTCCTTTCTTGAAACCTGCTTTGATTATTTAGATGATGAACATTTGTGACGGTGCTTTGTATTTGCGCTCTGTGATTCCTTTACACTCCGACATAGTAAATAATAGTTTGGACTATAACAATGAGCTACACTGCCCATAACTGGCGAATTATATTCATTCAGATACCTCCATAATGTCCAACTTTGTCAGTGTTGCAGATGGAATGATCTGACATCTGTTAGAAGCTAGGATTTACATACAGAATAACTGCTTGAGACAATTAGGGTGAGGCTTTGGTAATAGCGAAGGCTGCAGTGGAATGTAGTGAAAGGAAATGATGATGTGCGTAGTCATGGGTGTGCCTCTTCTGGTCATCAAGGAAACATCTTAAGAATCTTATTAAAAACTGATTACTCATTCAGTATCCCCAAATATGATGTTGAAAAAAACATACTTTATCCTCTGGGCTAGTATGGCAAATATAATTTTATATTTCCTTTGCATTCCTGCTTGTACTTCCTAAAGTGATGTCCATTTGAATGCTAGATTTCTACAAAATGTATGACTGTCCACGACCTGAATATAATACATAAAGCACTATGCATTTCAAAAGGAACTTGTCTGACCACAGAACCTCAGCACTTTACAAGTCATGTCTGCTCCCACTGGCCTTACTGATGGGATTCATCTATTTTCTTCTGTGCTTTTAATTTTTAACAGATTTGCGGCACAAATCAATCACTCTTCTGAATTTCTGACTTGTTTACACTCAAACTATTTGAATTGAGGTGCCTTTGAAAGAGAAAATGCTGTTCTCAGAAATAGCCCCTTGGCTTTTTGAGTAAAACATTGCTACAGACAAACCACAGCTAGGATTACTTCATCAGCCAGAAATATTTTTTTCTCATGCATATGGAGTGTGACCAAGAGATTACCTGGGCACCTAGACTCTATTACCTGGGCACCTAGACAAACAAGAGAAAACAGTTAATAAGCTTCTGTTGCAAAACAGATTTAAAATGTAACTTTACCTCTCAGCAATGTATCTGACCTGTGAAAAATGAAGTCCCATCCATTAACTTATATAGCATTGCACATAAAAGTACGGAATTATTTATTTTTTTTCGACCTGCATTTTTCAGCATTACTTGATATTCATAGCAATAGAAAATAATCCAACTAATATACAGGTACATTGTACAAAACATGGGAAATAAATTGATTCAATCTGTTAACACACTGCTTGTCCCAGTGTCTAACAGATAAATTCTACAAATTTCCTTGTGTTGTTGTTTACTGCTCTTTTGTGAATAAAGAGTACTCTTGTGTTCTTCAAAAGTATGTCTTTGTAGTACCTTAGCTGCCTAGACCAGACTAACAGTAACCATTAATTACTGCTATTCAGTAAGTTATTATGCCTCTGCCAAGCTGTGGTAACCTGCTCTGAAGGTGCTCTTGTGTCCTTAAACCAAGAAATAGTATGTATTATCTCATATATAATAATATGTGTTATCTCATATATGTTACGATCAAAGAATGTATGTGCATATAATCATTTACCACAGCTCTTCTGATGAATGGTAACTCATTAAATAGCTGTGATCACTCCAAGCCTATTTTCTATCTCATCTTTATGTTTGTGAAGCAGCAGCATTTTGTGCCTTGTGATTAATTGGATGACGGTTCACTAAAACAGGACCTCTCAGGTACACAATAGGATCTGTGTTGCAAGTTCTATGTTACAAGGTTGAACCTCCCAGAATCCTCAGCTGGATTTTCACTTCCTAAAATTAAAAGCAATTTTACTGTAAATCATTAAATCTTGGCTTAAGATGTGGAGACTGTGAGAGGGAACTTAGGTGAAGACAAGATGCTTCAAAAAGCTCCAAGTCAGTGGGTGACCTTATTATATGATACCCAAAGAAGACGAAAGAATTTGCTGACCTGTAAATGAACATAAAAGAGTGAAGATTAATAATCTACAGTTGCACACAAAAGAAAGAAATGCCTGTAGTGTCTTAATTTGTAGCTGTGAAAGATACCAAACAAGACTCTCGTTTCTCTTGACAAAGGCGTAAGTCTGTATTGCTATCACTTATTATTAGCCTCTTTATTTGCTTAGGACTAAGCAATTTGCATTAAGAGCTGATTTTTCCCTCTTCTATTTTGTTTGTGTTTCAAATGAATTTATGTTCACGGTGGGAGGCAGCACGAGAAGCCCTGGATTTAGCCATAGAGAATAGCAAGCAGTCAGCAAATTTCCTTTTCAGTCCCCTGCGGATTTGCCAGAAGAAAAAAGATCGTTTAGCCTCTGTGCATATTCAGTTCTCATCATCTGTGGTCCCAACGGGTGGGTCAGTAAAATGTCAGCAGGATTGCCAGCTAAACATGCCGCTGACTTTTTTGGGGGGTTGTGGATCTTCAAGTTTAATTCTCAATGCAAAAGCCCCACTGCTGCCACACTGTTTGTTTCTATGTCATTGATTTGTATCTGATGAACTTGCTGTCTTGTCCTGGTCCCTTAGTATTTCTGTCTCTTGGGAAACCATCGAGGCAGGGATGACTCTACCTACACGCCTGCAAAGTGCCATGATTATTGTAGGATCCCTTTTAAGCAAAATACCCTAAATGTTCTTAATAATTCATAGTTACAAATTGCTTTTACCAGAGTAGAATTATCAGTAAGAATTAGACCCTGCTTTACTACTTTGTTTGCACTGTCACAGTGCTGGTTTTGTGGTGTTCAGAGTCTTGGCAGATGTGTCTAACAGGTATTGTTTTTTCACAGCCTCAAGAGAGGATGTCTATCAGGTGGCTTTGACAGCAGTGATCACACCTGATTCGCTTCTTTACCTCTGTACAGACGTAATTTTCTGAGTCTTGTTATAATTTAGTAAGTGTTAGATTGCTCATGAAGATGATCTGGTATAACGGAATATGCATCTGCAGAGACTGGAACACTGAGTTCTTGCAACATAATGTTGAGTTATTCAGTAGAGCCATAACTTTTGTGGGTTGGTAGTATTCCATGATGCAAAGCAATGTCTGACTTTCATTTAGTGTACTCCAGCAAACAGTTGATCATTCTTTTGCTCAGATTGAGCAAAGAGGTTATGGGTATGCTGAGATATTAAATGTACCTGGGATTATTGTCTCACAATAAGGCATGTTAATAAATCCTCTTACTTCTCCCAAAGTGCACATCTCCACACAAACTATGTATGGGCCAAAACAGTGACAGAGAGGAACAATTTAAAGGTACGTATAGTCAGGCTCCAATGTCAGGAATATTCCCAAGCATTGTTTAATTCATTTGTACAGGTGTTAATAAACTGTCTACTAGCTGTAGGGAACATCAGAGCTTTGGTTATCAAGTAATTTACATAAATTTATATGTCCAAATGCTTTTAAGCAGATTTGGGATCCAAGTTTTCTCAAATTTTGATCAAAGCCTCTAACTACTGCTCCAAATGAAGACTGCCTGTTGTTGTCTTCAAAGAAATGGCCTTTCTGAGTTAAGTATTGTGGATCCCAAATACAGGGTAATATCTTCCTCCAGCCCTCCATCACTGATTCAGCCACCTGGCTTTAAGTCACTTTCCTAAAGGCTTGGTTTCTGTAGATGTTTTCCATAGCCATAGGGAATCACACAGTCAGTATGGAACATAAATCTCCACCTAGAAGCATGATGTCCCATTGACTACCAGGAGAGAGCCCAGGAAGACTAATTTCCTTAGTTAGCATCCCAGTTAAATATTAAAGCATAGACGTAATGATTCCTTCTTTCATGGATAAGGATCACAAACCAACACTTGTGGAAATTCAAACAATTGTGGATCAATGTGGTTTACTGATTGATTAACAACACATAATTGACTGGCAATCAGTAAGTTATCCATCTGACAACAATATCAGCCATACAGAAGATAAACCACAATCCTTGTTACTTACAGAATGTTAATGAATATCTATAAATTTCCAAGCAGTGAGAAAGCCCTTTGGGGTCACATCTGTAGGTGGAAGTGGGGTTCCTACATGCTGCAACCCGCAAGCCAGGGCAGGCTGCTTCATCTTTAATTACTCTTGTCAAGCTGACTCCTCCTTTTTTCAAAAATGTCTTTGTAATTCCCTGTTTTAATTTCTGTTTCATCTGGCTGGTGGTTGTCCTCCCTTTTAGAGTTAGTCGTCCGGGGGCAAAAACCTTGTGTGTTCTGTTCATACACTTTTTTGCCTCACCAGCTTTTTCTTTCTAGGCCGCATCACCAGGTAGGGGAGCAGGTGAATTCCCCCACCGCCCTCATGTAACCCATTTGCTGATGTGGCTCATTTGATTTGTGCTTCAAAAAAATACGTGCCAGGGAGCAGTGTTTGCAAACAGCATTGTTCACATTACCAGAAGAAATTCAGCAGCAAAATAGATGCTGCATATACAAGATGTTCATTTTGGATCTCGATCATATATAGTTTACACACTTGGGAAATTAATCCTGACTATTTTCAGTGAAATAACTGAATAAAGACAGTCAAGGACTTTGACAATTTTATTGATGCTGTATATATTTTTCACTATATCAAAATGCATCACTTTTCCTTTATTTTCTTCTGAGTAAAATTTAAAAATTGCATACAAAGTGGTTCAATTTAGATAGATGCTTTATTCTTTGTGTAATTTCCAGACTATGCTTGCCATGGATAATTAGGTGGTCTGTTCTTAAATTATATTAAGACAAACAATTTATACTTCCAGTCCTTATTTTAAAGTAAATGTGGGTATGCACGCATATGGTTGTACATGAATGTGTGTGCGCATATATAAATAAAAGAATCCCATTTAGAGGTTGTGATCCAGTCCCCTTTTCCCTCAAAAAAAAACCCAAAAAACAAAAAAACAAACCCAACCAACCACTGAGTCCTTCTTCAGAGATGTGACTGAGTGTGAATTTGAGGTACAACATCAAGTAGGTGACATTGCTGAAGGAAAAGAAATAAATAATAAGCAGGTACAACTCGACTATCAGAAGTGACTGTCAGGCAACAGTGCTGTCTGCTTTAAAGTGCCTGAAGTCCCTGAAAAATTAGAAGAGAACACATGAAACTACCCATTTTGCCTGGTTTTCTAGTGTAAACCCTAAATGACTTAACCCTGCTCTAGTTCCTCAGGCAAAACTAGAAAATGTCAAGCCTGAAGAAGATGTGCTCAAGACTCATGACCAGAAGGTTTTCAAGCCGGAAGGTAGAAAAGGATCCCTTTTGTGGTTGAAGAAGCAGAATACATTGCATATGCCTCAGCCTTAAGAACTTTGGGTTTGTTTGTTTCTGAATTGAAGAGGCTCTAAACACACACACACACAAACCCCAAGCTTTGTTTGTTCTGATTTTATTTTTTGTCTGTTTGAATATAAAAATGAAACCATCCTCAGTAATGTAAATGGTCAGCTTCTGCTGGCCTTGTGATTTGTTTACCAGAACCTGGGGTAATGATTCACTAAGATTTATCTCCAAGTCTCTAATAAATAAGGTTATTTGGCCTCTTACACAAAAAAGCCCTAAAGGAAGGGAATTCTTTGTTATTATTTTACATGCTCCAAATTAGAAACCATCTAAGTCCTTAGTCTGCAAGGGCCAGAAGCACGCTGAAATTGAGATCATTGAAACTGTACTGATGCTGTGGGATACAATTTCAGTCCCTTTGCTCTGCTTGAGATACAGTTGAGTTTGCATCCGGTGGCATAGAGTATTTCTGACCACTATGCTCCCCTTTCACCAGTGGATATGACTGGCAATGATTCAGACACAAAACAGGTAGAATGTGAAGTTCAGAGCTAGTCCACAAATTTACTGTATTAATTTTGTAATATTCAAGTTGCCACCCATTCCTCCAAAACAACTGCCCAGTTAAGAACATCCATTGAGTAAGGCATTCTGGTGCCTTCTAGATTCTTAGTTTGGGCCGATTTTTTCTAGGAGAGGTAAGAAGGAAGGATGAGACACCTTCATGCCCCCTGATTTTCTTGTTCATACAAGATGCATTTGAAAGGCAATGGACAAGTTTCATACCTACCACAAATACTTGAGTGTTAGAGCTTCACTATTAGATTTAAACATCTCTATTAAATTATGCTTCGCTAATTGTAACTCAAAGATGTAGCCAAACCAGCTTATAATTTAAGTGAATGTACAGAGGCAGTTTAGGCCACTGAATAATTATTGGAGAGGCCTATCAACTATTGTACTCTTTTCTTTTTCCAAATCTGCTGGTATAGACAGATCGTTTTCCATTTCTGGAAAAAGAAACCACTTCCAGAACCAATACATCTTATTCTACAGCAGATGAAGTGATTACATGCATTTCTACCTGTAGGGAGTGATGGTTGGCAAAATGGTTGACATGCTCAGTGGTCCCGTGAGGATGAATTTGCTAGTCCTTCAATATTGCCAAACGGAAACTCAATTGGAATAATAAATGTCCTAGGGCAAAAGGCATCATAGCCAACACCTACCTACATAACTGCTGAGTCTTAATTTCTCTAAGTCATGACAATGCTGAATTTTCATCTAGTTAAAAGTAATTTATCCACTGGGTTTTAAATTGCCTATCATTACTGGTTCACAAGGGGATGGTGAGAAGGCTGTAGTCAGATGTCAAATGACAGAGTCAATTTAGATGAAAGCTGGAGGCTGGTGATACAAATCTCAAATCTGATGGTGGTGGGTGGCTAGAGGATTATTGTTTCAGGCAAGAGATCAGTAAAAGATTTGAGATTATTTGCCTGGTGGTAACAGTAATTATACCAATAGAACTGGAGTGACTCATAATCATGGCAGTAAGCCAGACCCTCTTAGCAATCTGCAGGGAATCTAAAGGTCACCCAATTTTCAATTAATTGGTTTCTAGGGGCTGACACTTCTTTTGTGGCTTCCCTGAACTCTTAGGAGGGCTTATTTTCCTGCTTTTGCTACCTTTCTTTTTTATTGTGGTTTTTTGTTTGGTTGGTTTGGGTTTTGTTTTTTGTTTTTAAATCAAGATACATCCTTTCTCTGTATTGTACCTGTTTTTCCCTTTCAATAGGAGCAAAAAGGTAATATATTACTTCCCTTATCTATATACAGATGTACTATACCTTTTGTTCTCAAAAGTCCTAAATAGCCATATTGGTTTAAACTACTTTTCCTGATACACCTTGATAAGATAAGGTACTTGCATATTTCTTTGCTAAGAACCTGCAATCAAACAATAAGAAACATTGTTGAGCACCTGTAATCAGCTAAAGACTACTGGCTACTACAGTGGAAATCGGGAAAGAATTGAATTTCTGTGAAAAAATATTTTCCTAAATATCCGTATTTTTTATTTTGTTTCTTTTGATATGAGTCAATTCTTAATTAGTTTTTTAAAAAGAAGGAAAAGAAATAAATTTCCTTAATTCTATTTAATTCAAAGTCTTTGATATATACACTTGTATTCTAATGAGTCAAATATGCTTTTCTTAATGAACAACCATAAAAGATCGAAGAAGCCGTCTTGTCATTACATAGAATAATGCTTCTTGGACTCTTCACAGATAGAGATGAGCAATGTGAATTGAAATGTATTTTGATATTATCAAAAGGTGAGCACTGACCTTGTGTCTGATGAATCTTTCCTGATCAAGTGTGAAACTCTAGTAATTGACCACATTCATCAGTAAAAACTAACCTCAGACTCACCAAGTATTAACTTTGACCCACCAAGGGAGACACAAGACAGCTAGGTATGGCTTGTTTTATAAGCATTTCCAGGGATGTCATCTAGATTTTACTAATGCTTCAGTCTTCCCCATGCTGCTGGGACAACTGCCCGTAGAAGAAGTATCCTCTTAACTGAGCCAATGTTAATCCATACACAAATTCTCCCCAGCCAAAATAGTCATTATGACAAAACCAATGTTAATATGGTTCCCCAAGCTTCATTTCAGAGGCAAAGTGTAGCATTCATAAAACATAAAGTATCCTTCCCTGCACTTGCCCAACTATTAAGAGTAACTACAATTGAATGAAAACCTCTCACCACTCCATCCTGAAAACTCACCTCTTCATCAGACCTAGCTGAGAAAACTAACATCCAGTTCAATTAAAATAAAGACTGTTGCTTCCCCTTTCCACACTAATCTATTAAGGCACTAAGAGGATTTAGGACGGTGTGAAGTAAATGGATTTTCATACTCTCACTGGAACAGCTCCAGATGAATTTCAAATTCTTTAGCGCCTGAGTTCCGTGTAATGTGATCATTGTTTTTAGTACTTGAGGGAAATGTTAAGAGAAGAGTTATTCTCAAATTTTAATCTAATAATAATAGAAATAATATCCAAAAATCAATATTGTTCTTATTAGATTAGCCTTCATTTGCTACTGTTGTGCTTCTCTGGGATTTGAATGTGCAGATGGTTTCAGATCTTCCTGTTTGTTTAGGGAGAAGGCTTTGTTTCCCCTCTTTGTACATGTGGCCGTTAATCCAGCCCCTGAATAAAATAATTCTATTTCCAATGTGATGACACATCTACTGAGAAAGAGGGAGAAAGGCAAGGGGAAAAAAACCCAACCAACTGCATTCTTTTGATAGGAATAACAGAACTGCTGGAGTTTTAATGGGAGCAAATTTGAAACTGATGAAATTACTTTAATGACACATCTAATAATGGAGAGGAGAGATCCAACCTTTGCAGTTTTTTGTTCTAGAGCAAAATATTCCATTACGCTACCTCTCCTGTGTAGAGCATGTTGTACCATTTAGGTCAATTCAGTGGAAGTGTTGAAGGATATTAGCAGCTGCAGTTACCCTATCAAAATAAAGATACAGGCTAAGGCCACTGATGTGGCGAGTGTGCATTTGTCACTGTGCAGTTACCTGTTAAAACAGCTATTGTACCCTTTTTGGACTCAGTGAGTGTCACTAAGTGTTCTGATAAGGAGTTCTGTCTTATCCAGATTAGCCCCAAATAACATCATTGAATTTTTCTGAACTTCTTTGAGGGCAAAGCTAATCTGCTAAACTTCAAGTGGCTGGTTTCCGATTAAATTAATTTCCTTTTTGCCCTATGACAACCATGAGAACAGCCTGTTTCAGGTATTTTGGGGCTTCAGTTCTGCAGTAAAAAGAAGAGGTCAGATAGAAGTAGAAATACACCATGAGAAAGGCCAGATTTCAGGTGCCACAGTGATAAGGTCTTCCTGCAGAGAAAGCAGACAGGTAGCTAATTACCTGCAAATCTTTAAATATCTGAGATATATTTTGATCCGGAAAGTATTTCTGCAGGAAACAATCTCAGCATGGTTCTACTGTCATAATAAGCAAACCATACAATATACTTAGTACAATGATACAGAAAAACAGTGATAGAATACAATCGTTTAAATTCGAGAGAATAGGATTTGTTTCTGCATGGGGTCCACTTGTAATATCATAGCAATACCACTTAGCTCCTAAAGAGCTATTTTCATCAGAGCATCTCAAAGCATATTATAAAAAAGTGTGATTTCCTTTCAGTAAAATTGAAATAAGATAAGATTTGCACAAGGGTACTCAGCAGTCTCTTCGATCAGGCAATAATACAATCCACTCCTTCAACATTTTCACTGTTCTTGCCATTTGGCAAGGCTGCTTCTCTCTTTTACCTACTCAGAAATCAGCCAGGAACTACTTCGCTGAAATAACTATAATTACATATCAGAAAAACAGTGAGAGAAGAAAATGTGGTCTTCTATCCTTAAGAGCATAAGCCTTATGTTATGCACACCAAAATGGCTCAAAGAAGAAAGGGGGATTGTGGGTGCCCTAGCAACTCTTCCTAGAGCTTCCCACAAATAAAGGTTCATATGGACAACCAAAATTACTTTTAAAAGTCTCCCCATGGAGCAATGGGTCTACGTGGAGAGGACACAGTCTGTGGAGGTAATAGATTGGGTCTGAAAAGTAGTATAGTGCTTCTCCGGGCCTGAGATCATTAACTTTGCCTTTCAGCTTCCATTTTAGAGCTTCCACTTTCAGAGAGAGCTCACCCTGTGTTATCTAAGGCAGCTCAGTAACGTCCTCCTCCAGTTGGTATAAACACTGAGCCTGAAATACAGATGAAATTCCCGGGTTTAGGTGCTTTGGGGTTACTACAGAGCATGTACGGCAAATATTGCAGTCCCTATCATCAGATGTTGCTCAGTCTCATGTGAATTTTTGTAGGTTGATGCTGCAAGAATTTTCTCAGAGTTCAATGAATCAACTGAAGTTGTAGGCTAATAGAAATGTGAATCTGGGATATGAGGTTGGGGCTTCTCCTGACAATCCTGAACTCCCACACTTACTAAGGCTTTATTTTTCAGACACTTAAATATAAATATCTATAGGTAGTTCAAACTAGTAAGTATAGATTAGGGTCCATACTTCAAAAAAAAGAGATTTATTCTACCTTATAAACCAAATAGCTCCATAATTTATGCCCTATGCAGTTTAGTTGACTTTAAACAAATTGCTTACTTCACTGTAAGAGAAATTGATAGATGAAAGATTGAAAAAGCCAAACTACATTTTTCTGTGAAGTTAGTGTCTCCAGTTGTTTTGCTTTGCTGGATCACTAGATTCTCCTTAAAGCTAAAACATACACTGAGAGCAGAGCCAATCAATCACAGATACTAACCAGCAAACCTTTCTAATCAGAACTGAAGTCTTGCATTTCTCTCTCAGCACTTAGGAGATTGCCCTGCAACTTTCTCTCTTAAATTGTATTCATCTCCTCACAGATCTGAGTAGTTTATGTATGCAATAAGGAGGAAACAGATGATGTGGGATGTGCAGGGCATGATGCTGTAGAGCTTTCAAAATGAAAGGTTCAGAAATTCTACTGCATGGAAATCAGGCTAAATGAAGCAAGTATCTTTTCACAGTACTTTTCTCTAGAGAGGTCAGGAAATCTACAATATGGGAGGAAAGGGGAGGTGAAATTTATTTGATGTAGATATGTGGGTTTCCCTTCCTCATCAGATTTCATCATCTTCTACAAAGGAAAATAAAAATAGTAGAAGGTAAGCAAAAAAAATGGGCAGAACTGTAATGTGCCATGATAAAAAAAAAAAAAAAAAAAAGAAAAAAGAAAGTGGTGTGTTTTGCCTGGTGTATAGAACATGACTTTCTTATACCTGATTTCTTATCACCTGGTTGAACGACACTGCAATTTTCTCTCAGCAGGCACTATGTCTCCATATGTGCTTGCAAGGCTTTCTATTCCCTGTGGTGCTCTGGCAATAATAAACCTCCATAGAACTACTTCATAGAACAGCAGGAAACTCTTCCATATATCTTACAGAAATGCATGCTGGTTTCTGTGTTCTATCTAACAAAAGAAATTCGGTGATTATGCAAACTGCCTCAATAGGTCCACTCCAGAGGAATGACCAAAACCTGTAGTGCAAAAATGATGTTACTTTGGTGACGGTGCAGAAAACCTCATTCAGGGCAAGAGCCAATGTTTTTGGGTGAACCCAGATGAAAGAGGTGCCCACTTAACTTTTTGTTTATGTGAAGTTGCACTGTGGGTAGTTGTTACATTCAGAAAAGCAAAGCTGTTATTTGCCATGCAAATAGGAGTTTGTGCGCTCTCTCGTCACACTGTCATGATAGCAGTAAAAGTTAGAGACATGCAGTCCAAGGGAAATAGGTTTTCTTACTCCTGATAAGCAGACAAATAACACATGTCGGAAGATGGGTGACATAGAGCTGGCTCTCAGTGTCAGCGGGAAGGGACATCTGTGGCAACCCCTAAATTTCACTGTCTGAGGATTTGCTTTGGGAGATGCTGAAGTTCAGAAATACTCATCTTGTCACAGCTCCTCCCCTACTGCCATGGGATAATAATGAACATCCAGGCTGACCACAGAATTGTGTATATATATCCAAGCAATAGGACAGTCTGCTTTGATGAGGGAGTCTTCAGTATAAATTTCAGATCTAATGAGCAATTATGTGTTCTGTACAAGAAATGGCCCCCACAACCTCTTAAAGTTAGTGTGGTCATAGTGCTTTATGAAAAATTAATTGATTGTAATGTGTTTTGAATTACTGAAGAGATTGGTTCTTCTAGTGAATTTTGATAGAGTGAAGCCCAGATAGTGACCTTCAAATGTGCCTTTTTACAACTAAAAAAAAATCACCTGTTGAATTGTAGATATCTGCAGCTTATAATATTTGGTCAGAGATTTTTCTTTCACCTACAGCTTTTAATAGGTTCCTAAGTTACATTTTCACTGCATAATATTTTTGGGGAGCTGCCTGTAGTGTTTCCCAGTAGCCTCTCCACGTATAAGCCTGTCAGTGAGATGTCGTTCCACATTCTTGATGGTGAAGAGACTGGTGAATGGGACATAGCTTTTTCTCCTAATATCCAGGTCTACAGCCTGGATATAAGCCTAAGGTGGAGATAAAGAAAACTAAACATAACTTAATTTCTTTGGCAAAAAGAAAGACTTTAATTTGATTCAATATTACAGACATGATTATGTGATATGAAGGTTAGAATTTCCTTCCTGTTAGTTCAGCAAAAGACCACGAACTTGCAGATTAATTATAACATGCAAAGTACATACTCCAAGTCAGCGGGTAACCTGCAGCTTATATAAAGATCAACAATAAGCCCCTTGTATCACCCTATGGAAGAGCTTTCATGTTTTTTTCAGACAGCTAATAAAAAAAAATACCAAAACCGGGAATGTTTCAGTCTGATCCTTTATGTCCCTCAAAAATTAATCATTTAAATTTAATTATCAGTCTATTTACCAAAATTATTTGTGACTGATCAGAGATAAAATGAGCCATTCATCTCCTAGGAAATGTAGTTAATTTTCTGCACATGTCCCAGTATTTCTATCTGGAACTATTGATTATCTCTCAGGAAATACAAACACAGTATGTTTCCTATCCTGTATCAGTTCATTGATCCCTCTCAACTGGCTGTGGTCACAAGCTTAGTGTATAATTGTCAGCAATAAGCAAATAGTGAAATTCTTCCTCTCTGACAGTGCACCCGTGTTTTTGCTGGGTTGTTTGGGTTTGGTTTGGGTTTTTTTTGTCAGAAAATAAGCCTGTGCTGAGGGAATAACATAGCCCTGGTTTAATTGGGTGGCTTTATCTACAAGACGATGCAGGGGACTATAATGAATGAGAGAGCAGGGTCTGAGCCCTCTACACGCCTCTGCCTCTCCTGACTAAATCCAGGTATTTTTAGACCAGTGCAGTATATTTACATAAATCTGATTGGGAACAGGAAGGCAGTTCTGGCTCCAGAGATTTGGCAGGCTTCTCTGTCTTTGGCTCAGTCCATTTAGGAATCAGGCAGCTGAGATACCAGCTGTGTCTTCTCTGTGAACCTTCTGTAGATTCTGCTAGAGTGGCTTGGAAAAAGAAAGTCTAGAGATGATAAATATGGATAATACTGTTGCCAAGACTTGTTTAAAGGGAGCATGTGTTGAGGAGAACAACGGTTGAGGAGATCATTTGTGCTGATGGTCTTTCTATTAATACCTGAAGACATTAGTGGGCCTAATACAACTTTTAAGAGGGAGGATTGCCTCAGCTGCCCCAAAGGTCATTTTAATTCCCGCTTCACAGAGCAGTCTAGTGCTTGTAGACCTCATTGGTGACTTTGAGCAGAAACAGACTGAAGTCCCAATCCCTGCTGCTAGGACGTTATGCATTTTATATGAAATCACAACTGGGAAAACCACATAACTAGTCCTTGGAAGTGGAGCTGAAGTGTCCCTGTCCTCCCAAAGGACATCCCCAGCTTTTCTACTAGAGCTGTCCTTGTTTTCATGTTCTCTTTCCAGCCCAGTGAATTCTGAATTCCTTCTTTGCACACTGCAAGGCTTTTCATCTGGCACTGCTGATGTATCCTGCCCTCCCTCCAAGCAGCCTTGAATCTGTTGGCTAAGCAACTTGCCAAAAACACCAAGGAGTGAGGATTTAAGTCCAGTTAAGCAGAGGAGAGAACTGAACACAGATTTTCCAAAGTTCTGCTGGTTGTTAATCTGCTGCATGAAAGCATCCCCATCATGTCAATGAGTTTGCCCTGGAAAAGCAGCCACTACTACATTTTCTGGGGCATACAGATAAGCACATTTTGTACATACCTTATGATAGCTGCAACGTGGGGTTCCTTGGGCAACTAAGGCAGTAGAAAGCCTCCTTTGGAAACTCTTCACAGGCTTGGGTATGGGTCAGGTGCTGGGCTGCTCATTGCTTTCAGAAGGGAATAAATGGAAAAGTTATGCTTAAAATACAAAATGTGCTAGAATGTAGCCTGCGAAGGAGTAGTAATTTTCAAGATTGAAAAATTTGAAATTGTGAGCTAAAGACCAGTCAGAATCTCAGTTTTTGGGCTGAGGTCTTTTGAGTAATATGTTAGATACCTTTCTCACTGTCTCATAGGGAAAAGTGAATAACAGAGCAAAATTAATCATAGCTACTGAACATTTTTCTCCACAAAATCTCAGATGCAACCTCTTGTGTTTTGGGGATTTTTTTCCCCTTTGTCTTGTGCTTAACATTACTGCAGATAATTAACCATTTATTGAAGCCGTGAGAGTGAAGACTGAACAAGTTTCTCATTTTTGTTACAGTAAAAGAGGAAAGACCCTCCAAATCTTGTCTATGTCAGCCTGCTATTTTGACTACTTCTCATCAGAAATAAGCGCTTGTGCTGGTGTTCTTTGCTGAGGGGTAAAATAACTATACAGACTATAAACAGATTTTCTGTTTCTGGCCTGTTTCTGTACTGTTGGATATGTGCCACTACTTTCCTACTTTGGCAGATGGCACCCTGCTTCAACAGTGAGAGAGCGCAGTCGGAAATAAGCACTAGACGTATTAGGGAGAACGACATTAATTTACCTGTGACTAAACATAAGGCTGAATTCAAAACCATGGTAATAAAAGCACAGGCTCATAATCTTGACACCTATGAGAAGGACTCTGCCCAGACATCGCTGCAACAAGCAGGTACAGGTGTCTAGATAACAGCTCATCTAGGTGAACAGGCTTTGCCAGACAAGGTAATTAATACAGGAGTATAAATACTTTAAGTGTCACACAAACAGGCTCTCTCTCTGTAGTCAGCCACCTTCTGAATTCCCTCTGCTTCATTAATGCAATGCATTCCAGTATCTCAAATCACAGTGAAGTCTCTAGTTTATGTTTACAGCATAGCAGGAGCCTTGGTTTGGTATCATTAAGGAACCTCCAGTGTGAGAAAAGCCTGCGCCACAAAAGGGAACTACACCAGCTCTTGTTAAAAAATAAAACAAACAAATAAACAGATAAGGAATAAGCTCAAGTCAAATCTTTGGATTCAAATTTAGCAGTGCAGATAATGCACAAGGACTGAACTACTGAGCTACAGAATTTCAGACCTTAAAACCACATAATAGCTTCAATTTAATTTTTTCTCTCCTTTGTATGAATTGTAATTTTGAGGACAGGTGAGCTGTGACAGTGACAACAGTTTTTCTAAACTTTGTCCTAGCCTACGTCGGGCTGAAAAGTTGAAATCCTGACATTTGTCCCTCCCCCTCGCCTTTCTTTTCTGGGAATTTCGTTGAAAGGTTTCATTTGGTAGATTAACATTAACATGCTGACTTTTCTGAATGGGAACGCATTTGATGATATCTCTACTCCAAGGCCACCTTTGCTCATTTGTGAATTTCTTCTTTGTGGGAGGCTTTCCATTTCATTTGCTGCCTGCTGATGCAAGTAGCCTCATAGCGGCAAGCAGAGCAGCCCAAATGAAACATCACAAAGCACGGAGAAGCATTTGTCATGTTCCACCTAGAGCAGTGCTGTCATTTAAAAATCTTGAGATGCCCCCATTTCCCCAGATTCCTAAGTATTCTAAAATGCCTTCTGCATAAAATGGGCAGAAACACGGAGAATTTATACCAGAAATTCTAGAAACCAGCAAGATGAGAGACCACCAAGTCTAGCCAGGAACCAAGGCACAAGCAAAGTGAGGAGTAAGCTGTACTCCCCTCAGAGATTACAATGATGTCTTCCATATGTGATTCAAAATGCTGAACGTACTCACAAAAATGGTTAAAAAGTATGCATTTTTCCAAAAATTATGACCAGAGGAAAAAAAGTAGTGATGATAGCAGTGTTCCCTCTTTGTCCCATATCCTGAGAAATTGTGAGCAGCAGGTTTAAATCTCTTTAGTTTTTGAGGGACTTTGAAAACTAATATTAGGTAAACACTTAAAATGCTAGGACATTCTGTGAAGGTAGTTCCTCCTCTTGAGGCTGCTCCCTTTTGTGAGGCACGATTAAAAATTAATTGAGCTGAAAGACGAGAAAATTATGATTCTATAGGTAAGCGATTAGGCAACTTGCTGTTTCTGCTCCAGTGAATACTTCACACAAAATTATGTAAATATTCATTAGAATGTCAGGAACTCACGTCTCCCCTGCCACAAGAATACCCTAATCACTAGGATCATAGAGTCTTTTGCCCAATGAATATTTAGTTGTTCTGTTAAGTCTAGTAGTTTCAGCAGGAGGCTTAAAAGAGTCTCTTCTTGAATACCTAAAACGTAGGTTTTGAAATATTTGATGTTTGGGTTTTAACCCTGACCAGCAAAGAATGGAATGAAAACCAGATATCCCACAACCAGGGACATCACCAATATACTGAATTAAAGGAAGAACTGAAGTCTCTGTCTGCAACATTATTTGTGCCAATCCATGGTGGTGTTTAGAGAAAAATCTCCGACATTGTGCCCAGATAGGCAGAGGAAATGTTTCTGGACCAGAACTCAACATGGGATTCCCAGGCTATGTTGTGCCAGACTGTGTCATTTCCCAGACTGTGAAGTGCTCTAATCACTGTAGCACTGTGTATCTGTGAAAGCAACTGTGGAAGAGGTTATACTACAGATAGGCATAATGAACACTAACAAATTGCCAGAACCACATGATATTACCTCTAGAGTTCTGCAGGAACTCCTAGATGAAGTGAGTGCATTACTAGTAGTAGTATATAACCTCTTGCACAAAACTTTATGGTATCTGAAGACAAAAAGATGGGAGATGAGAGACCAGTGCTTAGAAAGTTTCCAGGTGTGCTCAGGGACTAACAGTCCTTTAAACTTAAGATCTCCAGTGGAATAACTAATAGCAACACTAAGAAATTACAGAATTAACAGATGCTTGGGTGATTTTTTTTTTTTTTTTTGAGAAGGGTCATCATGGCTTTAGTAGAAGGTATTGTTTAAAGAGATCAAGAAACATATGGGTTAAGTGGTAGGAACTATATAGTCTATTTTAATTTCCTATGAAATTTAACTTTTAATCTTTAACAAAGTCTTCCACATAGGCTGTGAGGACATTGAGTATCATGGGATAAGAGGGAAGACCCTAACATGCACTAATCTTTGGTTACAACACAAGGATTCAAGGGTAACAGGAAAAGGTCATTTCTTGTGATGCAGGACAGTTATGCAGAGGTCTGTCCTGGAACTTATTCTGTTTAACATATTAAGTAATGACCTAAAGAAGGGAGATGACCTGTATGGTGATATGATGTGAATGATGATGATCTGACATTATTTAAGGCAGTCAGGAAAAGGACAGACTGTGAAGAATTTCAGAAGGATCTTAGAGGCCAGAGTATCTAGGAAATAAAATGTCAAATGAAATTCAACACAGATAAATATAAAGTGATATAATGGGGAAAAACGGTCTTAGTGCGACACACATGGTGAAGTAGGCTTGGCTTATAGCCAAGCCCCTACCCTGTCGCTTACTCACTCCCCCTCCTCAGTGGGCAGAGGGACAAAATAGGATGAAAAATCTTGTGGGTTGAGATAAATATAGGGAGATTTCTTTCTGATTACCATGGTGGGAAAAACAGGCTTGACTTGGTTAAAAGTAATTAAATTTATTGCCAATAAGCATTTAATGATGATTATTTTATTATTAATTAGGGTAGCAAGAAACAAAAAGACAAACACTAAACCAACACATTTCCTTCCTCCTTTCCCAGGCTCAGCTTCACTTGCTCCTTCTAGACTTCTCACTGGGACTGAGCAGTCCAGAGAGGTGAGGAGTGGGAGGTCACAGTTGGTACCTGGTGGTTTCTCTTAGCTGTGTGTTTCCTTTCACAGTTTTCCTCTGTGTTGCTGCAGAATCTCCAAGGACTGCCGTCCTTCAGAAGAAGACTGTTCTAGTGTGGATTCTCCACAGGCAACATTTCCTTCAGGAATATCCATCTGCTTCATCATGGGGTTCTCCATGGTCTGCAGTGGGTACCTGCTCCCGTATGGTCTCTTCCATGGACAAAACCTTGGAATAAAAATTTATTAGGGATCTGAATTTCAGACTTAGGCAGTTTTAGTGATACGGAGGAGCAGAATACTGGATGCATTTGTTTATACCTAGACACCTGTGGTGGTACAGAACTCCCCATGACAGTTACTTTAATCCAGTTCTGACTCATTTCACTGTGCCCAAACATTGATTTAAACACACATTGAAATCACATTACATATATAATTATTTTCAAAAATCAGTTTGCCTTATAGCAAGTAATGTAGTGACCTTGCCATCAAATTTAACCTTGATTCCTTGCTGTACCTTATCAAATGACTAAACATTGTTAATAAATTGCATTGCTGCTCATCTGAATAAGGTGCATTCCACTTATTTTGTGGCAAACAAAACTCTACAGCAAGTGATTTACATAAAAAAAACACATTCGTCTGTGACAACACCACATAGAAAAGAAATTCATTAATTCTTGCCTGTTCTTTTGCTGTGGTGAAAAAGCAGACTATTGGGAATAAGGTACTTACACAGCTCTGATGAGCTGAATCCTAGTATTTCTCTACAGAAAAAGCTGTGCAACTATGAACTATTCTAACAAAGAGGGAGACTGATTGATTTGCATGTGTTGTACATCAAGTTCTAAGCACTGGGGTCTTCAATATAAAAACATATTAGGTTGTCAGGTTTCTTTGCACATGTTTCCAACTTGCCTTATCATATTAATTTTTTCATGACAATTCAGATTACTTCTTTGCAGAGGTTTTTGTGGTCTCTCTTGAAATTTGGCTTTCTTTCCTCTTCTCTAAAGGGAAGAAAAAGGGAATAAGTGAGAGCGATATATGGATTGCAAAACTAAAACTTCTTCAGTGCAAATAATAATAATAATAAAATAAAATACATACAAATATGTACAAAACCAATACCAAACCCAACCTCCACTATGCCCTGGCTTGCCCTAACAAAGGTAATTACATTATGGTCACCACTGATGCTGTGGAGCAGGCACAGGGGAAGTCCCAGACTGGGCTCAGTGGCAGAATCAGATTCAGGAGCTGGACTATGGAACCAGATTCAGGAACACACAGATCAAGATTGAAAGCAGAACGGACAGAGTTCTCCTTGGAAGCCGGCCACTGAAGAGAGATTGACCCTTACGAACCCTCGGCTTTATACCAAATATGACGTATATGGGCTGGAATCTCTTGCTGGTCAGTTTAGGGTCACCTGTCTTGTGTGAACCTCCCCACAGGTATGGCCTCTTGCTTTACAGCACCCCAAAGTGGTACACAAGATTTCACAGTGGCCTTGGTCTGCACAGGGGCAAGTATGAGCAAGAGCATTTCTGCACACACTAACCCTTGGTAGTAACTCTAAACATCAAGTGTTATCACTGCTAGAAGCAGACTCTGCAAAAATATCCCGTTAACTTCAGAAAGGGCAGATATTTTGGGTAACTTAATTGAAAGCAAAATCACTGAACAGAATTAGTTCTGTTCTAGCTCAAACCAGTACACCTAGAAAAAAACCTCAGTATTTTTTAATAATACAGTTGATATTCTGATCAAGACTATGAACATCTGCAATATTTAGGATGGTTTGTGTCCAGACATTTTAGATATATCAATAATAAAATATTTGAGAATTAAGTACCTCAGTCAATTAATATCGCAGTTTTAAGCCTCAGAGTTGGGAAATTTTTATCAAATATCTTCCAACAAGAATGATAAGTATTAAACTAGAAAGGTGTTCAAATTTTATCTTTCTTTGTTTCTCAAGCCACTAGAATAATAGACCCTGTCATTTTACAATTAAACATTTTACTGAAGCACATTCACATTTATTGGATAATAGGTAGAGTTAAGTCAAATCTCTCTATTCTTCTTAAAACTTTATTCAAAAGACAGAAACTACCTCAGTGTTTGGAAGTAGAAACTTAGATAGCTATCTACAGGAGAGGATCTCAGGCTCTGAAACCTGTGCAGCCCAGCAGAAGGTGCCTAAATCCCAGGGGGAAGTGTTTCAAACACAGCCTCTTCCTCATAATTTCCCATTGTCTGGATTTGAGTCCCAGCAGAGTGTCTCACATGACATGAGTTTAGGGTACTATTATGGGGAGATTTGTTTCCCTCACTGCAGAGAAACCCCTTGCTCCAGCTTCTAGATTTAATTACAAGTGTCTAACTTCAGCTGTTGGGCCACCTAAATCCTTTGTGTCTGTGTCTCAGTTTCTGGTATGCAAACAGATCTTATTGCCGTTCCTGTCCTCACAGGTACATTCCCACCCACTCTACATTCTGAGCCACTCAGATGCTATCCAAACTTATCTCTATATGTTACATTTTGATAATATAGTCATATACTTTCTGTCTGAAGGACTTCTAATGAAAAGGAAATAGCAGGAAAGGAAGACACAAAAAACCACTCTCCGTGAAAGATTTCTCATACAGCTTACCAGATTTCTTTGCAAATCACAGCATTTTATTATGTTTTCTCCTATCAGTGGCTTAGGAAGTGTTAAAGAATAAATTTATGGAAAGGAATTAGAAAATTATAATATTACTTTTGAGATACTGATAATACTGCCATTCTTTAGTTAGACTCCTTCTTTCAGAGCATCTTGCGTGCTAATATATAACCTGCTTATTGAAAAGGACAATGGTACTCTTCCCATGTTCAAGAACAAATATATTAAATAAAGATGCCACTCTGATGGCATCCTTTCAAGGAAGGAAAATATTTAATTATTTCATAGCGTCTCAAATTAACAATGCACATTGCAGTAAAGGACTCGATTCACTACTGACTAGGTCTTCATCTTAAGCCTGTTCATTTAGATGTCTAAATTAAAAAAAAAAAAACAAAAACCAACCAAATTTGTAAACTCGGTAACTTTGTTGTAGTGTAGCTAGTAAGCTTGTACAAGCTGATGAAAGAACTCACAGATTCTTGGAAAACAATGTTACTACTAGTAAGACTGAGTAATGGAAATGAAATTTGCCTGAGATAAAAGTATAGACACATGAGTTAGGCAAGGTCTGCATCCTGTCACTGTTGTTGTTCAAAGTCACCCTTGGCTGGGTGACAGATCATCTGCAAGAGGAAGTGTCATACTTTCAGAATATAATGCCATCTTGTAATGAATTCTCAGTTCTGCTGATAAAATCATCTTGCTGGTTGAGTTTGTTACACTGCTGAAGCTGATAAGCAATCTGGTCAGACAAGTAGCAGTACTCAGGGTGGCAAGAGATAAGAAAGAAATTAATTTCCTAATGTCATCATAACTACTAAACAGTCTTAATAGCCAGTTTCAACTCAATAGCTACATAGTACTAAGCAGGTGTAAATTGTCAAATGTGCTGGATAACCAGTAGCGGTGACTACTCAAAGACTATTAGTTCCTGACATATTTTGTTTGATCATTTCTTTATACATTTAATACAGAATCATCATTATACTCTTCTCCTGAAATGCACTGGAATAGAAAACCTACAAAGGGTGATGACCAGTACGCTGAAGTTTTTCTTCATGATATCTTCATCAATGCAGAAATCACTGAGACTAAAAACTATCTCCTTCAGCATGGTCAGAGTAGTAGGGATAGTGTAAAGGTGAAAAACTTCAGGTTTACTCTAGGTGATTGCCAAGACACAAAGCTACCAAACAGTAAAATTACTAAAGAAAGATCATTTGATCACTGAAAGTTTCAGAGGTGCAACAATATACATCAGTAGGCACATGCAGGGCATCAAGACAAAGTGGTAGACCTCACTGGTTATCATGTGGTTGTATCAAATGGAAAAGAAGGCAATATTCTGTGGAGCTTGATTCCGGTAAGAAGGATACATAGATTTTCAGATATTGTAATATATATGTATAAACTACATTTTTATTCAAGATCTTGACCTATTAGGCTACATTCTTTGTATAGTAATGTTATATATGAATTATACAGACATTTTCATGCAGTCCTTCTCAGATTTCCTGGTTTGAATTTTTTTTGAGAGATGACAGAAGACAATGCAAAATGGTTAAAACATTTTAAAATGCTGCAGTTTTTACATTTAACTGAAACTTTTACTTGTATGAATGAATATACATAAATCACATTGTTTAATGGCGAAATATAGAAACAGAGATTGAAAAGTGAGAAAGATTAGATCAATTTATTTGGAATCTTTCATGAAAGATGCTTATATTGAAACAGTGACTATCAGTTCAAATCAAGAAATATATATGCCTTATAAGGGATGAAAATACTGGGAAAATATCTTGGTTTTAATATATTGATTTTAAGGAAGCAGACACAGGTGTGATTTTTTTAGACTGGATTATAGACTAGCATCTGAATTTTCCTCTGATAAATTCTTTGTGCTTCTGTGTTTTAAGGGTCTCCAGTTCTGGAAGGCTTCAGGACCCTGGGAATTTTTCCTTCCTGGTCCACCAGAGACAAAGCCCAGTAGGGTTTCTGCACGAGAGGAGTCCTTGCATCTCTACACAATAAAGCCAGGCTCTTCCAATTCCCTACCCTTTGTCCATCGAGAAGAGAGACCGAGCACCTGTTCCTAACAAACACACACACAAAGGACTCTGCAGTACCTGGTGAACCCCTGGTCTCTGTAGCCTTGACCTCATGTTCATCTTGACCTTTGCTTTTCTCTGCTTTGGCCTCCTCCAAAATAATGATGTCTACATGACTAAACATAGGTTTGTGCTAGTCCTCTTTTGTATATAAAGTTGAGATGAAAAAGCTGACCTTCTCTACTGTATTTAGATAACAGTTATTTCATGCTAAGACGGCTTTTGTAAGCTTTTACAATACCTGCTGCAAATTGCAATCTAGATAGAACCTGCATCAGTGAGTTCTGTATAAACCACGACAGTGCTTCGTGAATGCTGCGTTGTCATTCATTTGTATATATTGGTTTTGGAAGCTAGAAGAGGAGCAATGACATTTTTATGAAAAATTCTAGAATGTGTTTGGCCTGACTCAGTTAGCTGTATTCCTAGTTTTATTGACTTGGTGCATACAGTATGCCCTTTCAAAAGCAATCTTATATATTGATGACATACTAAGAAGTATTCGGATGCCCTAACACATGGGTGATTTCTTTGTCTTTTTGTATAATATACTCAGTTGTCAAGGATATCATGATATCCTTACTACTCTCTTCTGCTTCGAAAAGGTAAAATATTATACTTCAGATTTGCTTTTGAGAAAAGAAAGAAACAAAAGACAATGTCTCAAAAGACTAATCCCAAATTAAAGCTCTTCAAGAAGAGAACATAAAAGCCTTTAGGCTGTTTACATTTCATTTTATTTTTAAAATTGTCTTCTTTCTTAAATAATTTATAAATAATAATTGAGACTATTTTGTTGTCTTTAATCATGGGATCCCAAGAGCTATGTCAAGATCTCTACAGATAAAAAAAATTATTAAGAACAAAAAATAATGACAGGATTTGTTATACTTCTTTTTCTCCATCTGGGCTAAGAATGGTGGTAAACCATGCTATACTGTTGCTTAAACCGGGAGAAAAGGAGGCTGAGGGGAGACCTTATCACTCTCTACAACTGCCTGAAAAGAGGTTGTAGAGAGGTGGGGATTGGTCTGTTCAACCAAGTAACAAGAGATAGGACAAGAGGAAATGACCACAAGTTGTGCTGAGGGAAGTTTAGATTGGATATTAGGAAGAATTTATTTACTGAAAGGGTTACCAGGCATTGGAATGGGTTGCCCAGGGCACTGGTGGAGTATCCATCCATAGAGGTATTTAAGGGTCATGTAGATGTAGCACTTAGGGATATGGTTTAGTCAAGGACTTGTCAGTGTGATTGGACTCAATGATCTCAAAGGTCTTTTCCAATCTAGGCAGTTCTGTGATTCTGTAAACCACTTTTTTTTCCCTTCCATTACCTGTGAGTTTGCATGGTAGGTTCACAAGACACAAATTACAGCTACCATACCAAGTAATTATGAGTAAATGAGTAATCTGGAGAGCAGATTAAGGTGTTTGCAAAATGAATATGCTTTTGGCAGTGACAGCAGTATAGGTATGTTTGTCACAGCTGTTGTTTTGCCTAGGCCTTTTTTTTTTTTTTTTACCCAAAGAAAACATATTCAAAGGTCATCCTGCCCATAATAAACCAGTAGTGAATTAATTTCAGCAGTGGGCAAGAGCCAGTCCATCTAACCCTCAAATATTTCAACAGTGTAAGAGTGCTTTCAGAGACCAATAAAAGTATTTATGGTTTCACCCATGGCTTTTCATGAATCTTATAAAGAGAAACATCTGAAACTTCCTTGCCAAAAAAGTTACAGTGGACGATGCATTGAATTAATCTTTACCTATCACTTAAAACTCCTACAAGCTCTGGTTCCAGCTCCTGTGTTTACAGAATGCACATTACAGAGCATTTTACAGCATTTCCTGGCCTTTATCCAGAAGTAGATGTGGACCATACAATATTAATAAATGATAGGAAGAGTACATTTTGGGAAATGAGTTGTTTCTCTGAGTATTTTGTTTTGGAGATATTTATTAAACAGGCTAATGCAAATACTTACATTGATATTATCAAAATACAGGCCAACATTCACAATTTGATTTTGTGTCCTGGACCTCCGATTTCTTTTGAGGTTCCATTCCATGCCCTGTATTCCCTGTCTTATGTTATTTAGATTATCCTTCGGCATTGCGACTGATACATGTATCATGGCAGGCATACCTTTCAGAAAGCAATTGATTCTTAACTCGTCTTTCTCTTTCCTCCTCCTTAATTGACTCCAATGGAAATAAATGCAATGAGGTCCTCTTTATTCACTTTCTGCAAAACCCGAAATTAGTTTTGTTGCCTTCATCACACATTTTTAAGTGATATAGTATCTTTTTTAATACCATGATGATTAGAAATAGAATATCCCAAGCCTATTCCCTTCAGAAAATGATTACTTTCTAATACATGTCTTGGAATACTTCCAGATCTTTATGTTATCTTATCTTGACGGTTAAAGCATTTTTGAAGATATAACTACTGGCAGCTTAGCTTCCCTTGAGACACGTTCTCCTCAATAATCTATGTTTTTCTATTATTTTAATCCACTCCATAAAAACCACTCTGTGGTCAATATTTAAGGCCAGCAGTGGGTAAAGTCAATTTTACATGATATAAACAGAAACTTTCAAATTACAGTGAATGTTGGAGCTCCTTTTGTCTGGTGCAATCTCTGAAGTCACTGATATTATTTTATGCAGAAGTTTTTTATAGAATACAAGTCAGCTGCAGTAATTACTCTCATGGGATCTTGATATAGAGAACTGGCTATTTATTTTGGGAAAGCTGTTTGCCTGTGTTTTCAGGGCTGCTGAATACAATCTATACTTTTTTCCTGCTTTGTCTATCTGCCTTTCCAAGCTGTTATATTCACCTTATTAACCTAAGCGAACTCCATTACATTCATTAAATGAAATGCAAACATTGTATTTACATTTCCAATCCTTTTCAGTAAGCATGTATGATCATTATTTTGTTTCTATTTTATTACTGTAATAAGCTGGGCAGAAGAATGTCTTCAGCTCTGAGGAAGCAAAAGCTCTGGATACTATGATGTCTTCCCAATCATGCTATCTTCCATAAATGAGTTTCCATTTTAGAGAAATAATTACACAACTGCATCACCTGAGCACAAAATGCTTTTCTTTATGCAAAGACGGTGAGGTTTAAAATTAAGCAGTGTAATAAAGTCATCTCAAATATTACATTATCGTGAGACTTTCTTCCTCTGAGAAAGGTTTTTCCAGCCAAGATTTTGGCCTGTTCCTGTGCTTACATTTGGGAACAAGTTTCACTGTGGCTAAATCCACACCAGCAAATTAAATGTATCCAGAGATATCTTCAAGCAATGAGGCCAGCTGGTACAGGACATCTCTTATCTTTTTCTAACAAACTGTTTCAGCCTCGAGAGCAGGATGTCTGTGTGCAAAACTGCCTGCTGGAATAGCTCCTGGGCTGCTCCAGCTGCCAAACCATGTCCAGAATTTGTTCAGGGAAGAGCTTGTTGGAATGGGCCAAAATCATGCCAGAAAACCTTCTAATGCTTTACTAGCATAAATGATCATGCTCCACCGCCAGGGAATCTTCTCAAGCATGCTCAACTTTGCTAGAATAGGTGCAGACCATGCCATTTTTTCCTGAGATGTACACTTCTGCTAACCATTTGGGCCAAAATAGTTCTCATTTAATTCTCCTTCTTTAAGTACATTTCCTTCAGTGGCCAAGATCATGATTAAAAAGGTATAAGAATCATTTATCCCAAAGTGAGTGTCAAGAAATGTAAGGAGAAGTGGTATTTCTGTTTAGCTATCTGAAGAGAGAAAGAGAATAGCCAGCCACCATGGAAACATATTTATATACAAACTTCTCTGGGAAACCTCAAGCGTTTCTGAATTCCCAAAGGTTTTCTAAAAAAGTCGACATCTCTTCTGATAGTTTATAGCCTTTGACCGTCATGGCTACAAAAAACATACTCTTGTAAACAGAACCTTTTTAGTCACCCAACAAAAAAGTATTGCATAGCAAATGTGACGATAGTAGCACAGATGTTTGGGGTTTTCCTAGCACTGAAGCTTCTCCATGTTGATTTAAGTGACTGTATTTACTTCAGTTATTCTTCACCCAAAATCAAAGGAAGAAATCTTGCACATGTCCACCATGCTATGTAAGGGACAGCCCCATTTGCATGTCTACGAGCAAGAAGTCCATTTATCCACAGCTGATATATTTTTATTTCCACCTGCCACATTCATTTGCATGCCTTAAGTCTCGCCGGGCTGGCTTACTCCTTGCAGTGCCTTCTGCCTTTTCCTTATTATTATTTTCAGCTATAGAAAGCTCTCCTTCATTCTTCAGGGTTTTCTACAGTGTTATCAGCATGGCTTTTAATACATTCCTATTATACAAGGAGGAGAGGATGACTTGTGCATTTGGATCAGACTGTGATGAAGTTTGTGTTCATTTTCTGGTCCAGTGGGAAATAACTTTATTCTTCTTGTCAGCCCCCTGGGACATCTTTGTGCTCTGAATACGTTGGTTTACCTCTCTGTGAGCCAGCAAGTACTCATAGCAAAAGTGTGCTCAGATGAACTTTTCTGCTGTGTCAACTTGGGAGACTCTGACATGACAAAGGACACAAATTCCTTATGGTGCCAGAGCGGAACCTGTGTTTTATTGATGGGGGAACTTTGCATATTTGTATCAGAGACAGTAGCAGGTTGTCTGCTCTTACTGACGTATTCATATTAGTCACATTAATCCTAATTGTTCTTCCTCCACTTCTGTCAGACCCAAGGGATATGGTCTATCTTGAATGCATCTTCAGAGCTTCTCTTCACTTAATGAAGACAAGCTCTTGCTCAGTGTGCAAAAGGTACATTAATTTTGTTCTCTCTTGTGTCCTAAATGAAAGACCTTCAAGTTCTTGTATTTTCAGAATTATTTTTAACCTCCTGTATTCCTGAAGGTATCCTCAATCTGTTAAAGGAGTAAATGAAACTAAAGCCACAGTAGTTCAAATGAGCAGTAGCAATAAAACCAGTTATGTATTAGAACCAAAAATCTGTCAATTTGATAGATTTTTATCTTTTAAAACAGGTTTGGGTTTGGTTTTCTTTTTTCCCCATTTCTAGGACAAAGTAACCAAACAAGAAACTGAGGAATAAAATAGTGGAACATAACATTAGAAAAAGTTTGCCCAAGACTTGAACCAGATCAGTAGGAGAATATAAAACCTGAGTTTCCTGTTTGCCTTTTCAGACCCCTATCTGTAAAAACACAAAGAGATCCCAATGGATAAGGATGTCATCCACCCCACCTAAGTTTAGATATAACAGCTAGTTGTCTAGATGTCATCTGCAGTCAAGAGAAAGGAGTACAGAGACCAGTTTATTCCATCCATTTTAGACAGCTCTCTCAGGATGGAGTAAATCACTGCAGGGATCACTTATTGCCCATTATTGATGATGGAAGAAGATGGGATGACTGACATCAGCTGACAGCTACATTTTAGATGGCTGCAAGTTGCGGTGGCAGAATGTGCCCCAAAAGCCAACTTTATATACAGCATCACATGTGACAACAGTTAACAAGAAGTGTCCATTTGCCAAGGGTTGAAAATTCTTTTTCACAAAAACTTTCAAGATTTCTATTTGCTTTTGAGCCAACCTCTAGCAAAACACCAAGTACTCCTAATCTTTTTCATATTTGCAAGCAGGGTTTGTGAAGCATAGCTGTGGCAATGTAATGATTACAGTACGGCTCCTGCAAGATACATTCTGTGAAGCAAAATACACAACAAATTGGAGAGCTTTGCTGCCAATCACAAAACTCTTGCTAGCATTAGATTTCCATTTCAAAAGAAACACTAAAAAGACAGCATTTGGAAGTAGAACATCTAACCAAACCCTCTCCTCCTCAGAGTCACTCACTTTAATTTTTAAAAAATATATTCTGTGTAATTCTCAATAACATTAATTTCTTTTTAACAATACAAACCCAATAGATTCAACTATAGCACTGAGGGTTTTTTTTAGGATATTGGACATGGGATATTCTGATTGCATAAGCACCAATAGTTTATCTCCTTTAAGTGAAATACTGTGAAATTATGTTAATCATGTTAATCATGGCAGTGGCAAGAGACCAACCAAAATGGGGCTCTCTAGTTTTATGAAGAGTACAAGTCTAGAATAGCAAGCAGTCCCTGCCTTAAATCACAACTGGCCCTACAATTACTTTTACAATCATCATGATTGCACAGAGGGGAAAAAAATAAATTGTTCTATCAGAACTGGCATATGCAATTACCTTATTTGCCCAAGCTAATTGTTCATACAAATTGAGCACGCAGCTTATCATCTGTCACTCAAATGCGATCTGTGCGCTTGAAGCTTCTATAAAGTTACTTTGCTAACAATTTTACTCATTTTCAACAATAAGTGAAATAAAACTGTGTTTTATTCTACCAAGTCAAGACATTCCTCTTACTTTGTATTAGGCATTTGGGAGATAGGTTCCTGATGTAATTTTTGTGTGCATCCTCTGACACCGAACCAGAAAGCCTTTCACTTAGTACCATCGGTGAAGATACTACACTGGCTGTACATACTGTGCACTCCTTGGAAGAAGTGCTGGTTTTTGACTTGGCTTGTTCAGAAAAGTAAAAAAATCAAATCAATCAATCAAACAACAACAACAAACAACTCTCCCCCATAAAACAAAAACCAAACCAACAATAAAAACGCAAAAGTCCAAAACCTTCCATACCTGTTTTTACATTCTTTGACTTACCTACTTATAAATAGAAGGCACTGAAATGGGTTGCCCAGGGCAGTGGTGGAGTCCCCATCCCTGGAGGTATTGAAATAATATGTAGACGTAGTGCTTAGGGATATGGTTTAGTCGAGGACCTGCCACTGTTAAGTTAATGATTGGACTCAATGATCTTAAAGGTCTTTTCCAGTCTAGGCAATTCCGTAATTCACTGTGATAACATTGTTAACACTGTAATCTCCTATGATCCTTATATACTAGTACTCTGTATGGGGGTATACATACACTTACGTACACACATACACATATACACGTAATCGTATACTGCAATGGGAGAATTTTATCTTCATGTACACTTGCAGAAAATCTCCGTTTAGTATACTGACACTTTGTTGAAGTGATAGATGTGAAGCATTTTATTTATTCTTTAGTCCTCCAAAACCATCTCACTTAGAGATGTCACCATTTTGTACCTCTGGCACTTCTCTTAGAATCCAAGTCTTTCTGAAATAAATCTAAATAAATTCATTAAAATTTTGTCTCCACGGAGGCTGTGATGCTACATTGGGAATCCACACAAGCAACCTCCACACACTGGCATTTTGGAACGAATACAGTAGATGCTTTGTAGGGGAAAAAGGAAAATAAATAAACCATTTCATTTACAATCTACTTGTCTAAAAGAAAGCTTTAATTATTTTAAACCCTATCATCCTTCTAACAAAAAAAAAAAATCCCATGTTGCACCCCTTTTATTGAATGATAGTTCATTGATTCAGTAAACTCCCATCACTGCCAGCAGTCTGGTATCTGTTTTTCATTAATTGCACCAAATAACTTTGCTGAGATTTTTGGGAACTCTTACTTCAGTCAAGGTGCTTTATTTTGTCCCAGTGATTTCAGAAGGATTCTGCAGTTGGGTAAGAATTTGTGATAGACATGCCCAACACATTCCAGTTTCCATGTAGGGTTAATCATGGCCTGATTTATACAAAAAGTATAAGACCATGGACAGTCTTTGCATAATAAAGTGAGAAAAAACTGGCCCAGAAAGATAATAACGTCTTTTTATTGATATTATTTGAAGAAAGGACATTTAGAATGTCTGGACCCAAAATTTCCTTAAAACAGAAAAGCAGAGGGGGAAAAGCACGGAAGAGGAATGACCTTTCACCACTGTAGTTGCAGGAGAACCATATTCTGCATTCACCATCAGAGCAGGCTGCCAAGCTACAAACAGGAATACTGTTCTTCAGCAGGAAATCTGTTCCTTCCAAACAGCAACATTTCTGATGGCTCTGTTTTTCTTGTATTCAATAACGGGCATTAACTGAGGAGTTTATTTTGTTGATTTTTTCTGAACACAAAAATGTGGCCAAATTTCTCAATATCCTGTATTTTAAATCCTATTCTAAATATATTTATCTGATTCAAATGGTGTAGTACGTTAAATATAAAGCCTGAATATTCAAAGTCTGTTGTAACATAAGTCACATGCCCATTATAGACTTTTGCTTGTGTAGGATATATGTGGTTGGACTAACCACATAGACTAAGTTAATTTCTTTATTCCCTTCTAAAAATAACTGACGTTTACTCAGGGGAAATAACTTCCAGTAGAATTATATAAAATTTTAGAAATCAAAACAGTAGAAATACTTATATAAATACATTTTAGTCAGATAATATTTTCTGTAGTTTTAAGTAATATCTGTAAAATTAAAAGAGCTTACAAGTTCACAGACTCACTTCTTAGCCAATTGTATACAATTGTATACAAGTATCTTATTTTTTAGGCTCCTGTGAGACTGTGATCATATGGTTATATATGATTTATGTAGGGAGGTTACTATCCTTAGCAACCAACCAGTTACTCAGCATAACATATCTCACTTCTTCACATCCCTCAGCTCTGCCAGTACCATGACCTTCTCTTCTCATAACAGTTTAGCCTAAAGCATTTTTACAACAGCTCTAAGGACTGGGATGATATCTTGCATCGGATCAGAGAAATTTGAGGTTGGAAAGATCACTGCTATCTGTGGTCAAGATACACCAAATGGCATGTTTGGAGATAGTTACAACCAACCTATCACACCAATAGGGGCACTTGGTTTGCAGAAACAGAGTAGCCTATTCTATCCACCCATCTTGGACAAATCCTCTTCTCAAGCAGTGCTTTTCATATGTAACTGTCTATCATACACAGAGTCCTTTTTCTGGGATTTTGGGGTCTTTTTCAAGTTTTATTCATCCTTTTGAAGACATGCCTCGTGAGGTCCACATTTTGACTACCATAAGCACGAAGTCATTGCACCAAAAGAAATAGGACATTTTCTCTCTCAAGTTTTGAGTTAAAAATACTAACAAAACTGTGAGTCAGATGAGGGTAGTGTTTATGGATGACTTCTGAATACTTAAAAATTAATCTAATTTCAAAAAAAAAGAAAAAAACACATTTTGAGGAATCAGCTGTCCCCAATTACTGCAGTAACTATTATACTATAGAATATTTCATTAGTTTTTCTTATTCACTACTTGATACCATTTTCCACTCTCTTTGCTATCATAATCAGAAATCTTTCTGTCCCTCTCTACCCTTCTCCCTATCCATCTAAAAATATGAACAGCTTAATACTTTTTTTTTTGTAATTCCCCAAAGCTTTAAAATGTTGCCATATATTCTTCAACAGCCATCTCCACAGAGGAATATGGAAGCTGTTCAACAGCTTAGAGTACCATGCTGCATGACATTTAGGGGGACAAGGAGCTCTGCTTGAAATTACCCAGTAGATTTGTATTCAGTGAACAAAGCTTTTCAAACTGGAAGCTAGCCAGGACAACGAAGCTAATCATCTTCCTTTTGCAAAACATACCATGTGTCCCCTGATAACCATAAGTGATTAGAAATATAATTTTGCCTGTCATGCAAGAAGCATTACTCTATAATACGAGGGTCAGCAGTGATACAGGGGGTAGACTGCTGCAAAATGAACTGTGAACAGGCTCAGAGGTTTCCTCCTCCTTCTAGGAAACTACAAAGCTAGTCTGGATGGGCTTTTGCTTGAGATCTGATAAAATCACAGAAATATGGCTCTGAGGTATAGAAATGCTGTGAGATTAGAAGGTAAGAAGGAATACTTATTAATCTACTGTTTTTGTGCCAGCGTTATGACTGAGGCTGATTAGAATCTGTCAGAGGCTTTAGACATTCATAGGCAAGCTAAGCCTAAACCTACAAATTCCAAAGAATTAATACATAAATAATAGCTAAATTTTGATAGTGTCTGATGCTTTATAGAAAAGATTTTTTTCTTCTCTGAAGTACATAAACTTGAAAATAAATAATCTCTGAACGTCATTTGCTTTGGCTTTCTTTGTCACTTCACTGTGTCAAACAGCAATTTTATCACAAATATCAAGATATTTGTTGTGTTTCTTAAAGCTTCTGGAGCAACTGGGTGAGAATCTCAGCTTTAGGAAAAGGTTTCTTCCCCTCTTGCCCATCTCATTCTTTTACATTTGATTTTCATAAGCTTCTTTTTATAGTATATTTTTACAGAATTTAAACTAAGTTGGTGTGTCTTCCCCTTGAATAATGCGTGCAGTTTTAGGCCCCACAATTCAAGAAGGACATGAAGATCCCTGACTGCATGCAAAGAAGGGCAACAAAGCTGGTGAAAGGACTGGAAGGAATGTCCTGCAAGGAGTGGCTGAGGACTCTGGGCTTGTCTAGTTTGGAGAAAAGTAGTCTGAGGGGCAAACTCATCACTCCTTGCTTCCTGAGGAGGGGAAGTGGAGAAGGACGTGCTGAGCTCTTCTCCTTGGTATCCAGTAATAGGACATGAGTGAATGGCTCAAAGCTGGGCAGGGTAGGGTATAGACTGGACATTAGGAAACATTTATTTCCCAAAAGGGTGGTTAAACACCGGAACAGACTTCCTAGAGAGGTGGTCAATACCCCAAGCCTCTCCGTGTTCAAGAGGCATTTGGACTATGCCCTTAATAACATGCTTTAACTTTTGGTCAGCCCTGAATTGGTCAAGCCATTGGACTAGGTGATAATTGTAGGTCCCTTTCAACTGATAGTCTATATAATTATCTTCTCCTCTTCTCTTCTCTTGTTTTGTTCTATTCTATTCTATTCTATTCCAAACTTGAGTGTGGGAAAAATACTTGTGTTATCTTGAATCAATTGTATCACAAGCTAGTCCAAAAAGCATATTTACTGTGTTTGCACTAAACATTGATGTATTGTATGTGCAGCGTGTCTAGTCTAGGCTCTCCATGCAAATATTGGGAAAATATCACAGTATTATTAAGCCTTTATTCAAAGAACAAAGGAGTTTTCTGAGGGCTATGAATCAGTTCTATTTCCAAAATGTTTCTTCCCAGCTATTCTGAAATTGTGGGGCTACAGACTGTTTTTCTGCAGGGTATCACCACTGGTGAAAGCAGTAGAAATAGCTTGCTACGTTCCTTTTTCTTCTGTCTTTTGAGACACAGAGCATCCTTCTCCAGCCTAGATCCTCCCCTCACTCAGATCCCTCCAGGGTCCGAGAGTCTCTGCCTAACTGCACCAGCACGCACACTTTGTAGAGAGTGGGACTACCTCTAAGTGAGAGGAAGGAAGAAAAGGAACATGACTTTCTTCCACTTCACAATTCTCAGAGGAGGACAAACAGATTGAGAAAGTGAGAATCAAAGAGCAAAGCAAATCAGGGCTAGTTTGGACCACATAAGGTGGCAGAAAACTAAGTTTAAGACTCATCTCATGTATATCATGTTCAATGATAAATCATACTGGTATATTTCTTATACCAAAGTGTTACATGCCTTTTGAATCATGATACTAACATATTATCTTGATGTTAATTACCAGACATACCACATGCACAGCAAGCTGGATCCTCCTTAATTGTTGCATAAGCACATGCAGTGCTTATGGTTGATTGAACTCCTACGATAATTACAGAAGAAATTTTGATTAATGATTTTATTTATAGAAGGTTTTTCATTTTCCTTATATAAAAGAAAGAAGAACAGCCACAGGAGTGCTCATTCTCTGACTCTTAGCTTTGGCATCTAGATCAGAGACAATCTTCCAAAAGCAATTGATAGAGGGACAATACACTGAACTAAGACTCCTAGAAGCTTTAAAAATTACTCTGTAGCATATAAAATACTTAGAATATGCCCTAGCTTTGCATCCTTCCCCTGAAACTAAACCAAATTGCCCAGACATCTGCTAGCATCTCAAAATTAGACTGCACTACAGACAGCACTAGTGCTTTTGCTACGTATTTAGCTGCAAACTTCTCTATTGACATGGGGAAGAAACTCTAAGGATAACCAGGTGAGACTATTAGGCTCCTTGAGATTAATGGTATAAAGCCAATGAAATGGCTATGTTCAATATTTATAAAGCAGATAATTAAACAGTACTTCGTTCTTCTCCGTGTGAGCTTTTGCAAGTTCTCACCAGGGCAACAGGATTTTTTCTTTCTCTGACTCAGGATGGGTGGGATTTGCCTTCATTGCTTCACTTTAGAAGCATCAGTTTAGGTAAAATTCTTGTTTTGCTTTATAATTCAGGAAACAGGTTTAGAAATGCCACAAAGGTTTCAACTGTTTATTAACTCTTTATTCTAGTAATTGTAGAAAGCTCTCCTGAGTACAGCTGTATAGATAAACACAGATTTCAGACTCTCCTGAGGTCCAAACATTTTATTTACTGATTAGTTACTAGCAGAGTCAATCCGTTAGCAACAAGACTTCCACCAGTAAGCAGTGAGTCTATTTAAACTCTGACAAGACCTTACAGATCTTTATCTTTTTTTTGTGTGGAATGAAGCAAGTGAAAGAAAAAGCTAATCTTACTATATGAATTAATAGGTTGCATATGTTCCTGTTAAAAATCACAGCGTATGATACACACACACATACATACAAAGAATCATGGAATCACAGAATCATAGAATTATGGAACTGTTTGGGTTGGAAGGGACCTTAAAGAACATCTATTTCCAAGTCCCCAGCCATAAGCAGCGACAATTTCAACTAGACCAGGTTGCTTAAAACCCCGTCTAACCTGGACTTGATCACTTCCGCGTATACTGCGTTACAGCACCATGGCCTTGGTTATATTCTCATTGTCATCTCTTGTACATGCTGTGTGCGATTCCTGTTCATTATAACAAAATCAAGCACTCAAACTCATCACATTTTCTCTCAATGAGCCTCTTTTCATTTCCTCTGACAGGTCTTAAATCAACTGTTTCTCAAACTGGCAACCTAGGACTTTCACTCACCCAGCTCTCACATTCAGTTACTCTCAGATATTCTTTCTTGCCCAACAGCATGTAGTTCTAAGAATGTTCTTGGCTTTGATAACTAAAGTGATCTCCTCCTCCAATTGATTTCCAAAGGGTTATTACTCTCCCATTTAATTTCATTGATTTACAGGTCATCCTTTCTCTTTTGATCCAAAACTCAATCACTAAAATTCACATTATTGATTGTGTCCATTTTCCATTTCCTACACTTTTATTTTGTTATGGCTTTGTAGTCTTTTTCATTCAACCTTTTTACCCTGCTTTTATCATATACATTCTAAGAATTGCAAGTGGATATTTTATAACCTTTTTTTGCTAATGAATTTTTGGCATGCACTTTTGATAGCCTTCACAGATAACTTTAGCTTCAAGTGATGTTTCAGCTATCAGTAAATATCTTCAATACAAAACTCAGTGCCTTGCAGAATAACAATCATTTACAGAGGTGATAAAAAATTGGAGAAGAGCACATTGAAGATTTTATGCCTTTTTTTTCAGTTTCAAATTTTCAGTAGTAGTTTCACCAAAATTCAGAATTGTTGTGCTGGTTCAACCATCATCATTTTATGCTGCCATCAGTTGCCTGATCACACAGGCCAACACTGAACTCACCAACATCCCCTCAGAAGTCTTCTTTCAGACAGTCCTGCCATAAATTCCTGTGGCCCCAGCTCCTCCACTGCCCACTGTGGTGTCAGCATCACCTACTGAACACAATGGACAGAGATAGCTCCCTCAGTAGCCCCTCATATGGGAGGGCACCACCATGAGAGCTCAGCAATAGGCAGCCAGCCCCAACAGAAGCCACACCCAGCATGAAGTTCTTCTACCTCCTTGGCTCCTGGTTAATATAATCCTGGCCTCACCCACCACCCCAACCATGACCACCTGGGTGAGGATGGAACCACAGAGACACAGGTGGGCCAGGTTCTGCCTCTGGAACATGAAGCCAACAAAAACCACAAAATATTCTGCTAGGTTGTGACTCATCCACAGGTCAACTCCAAATTAGGGCCCACAACTCAGGCCCCAGCACTTCAAATACAAATAGAAAATCATGACTATAAGGCACAAAACTGTAAAATATTTGCTGAAGCTATAAACTAATATGCCGTCATTTTACGTACTTAGGTTACAAAAAATGAAAACACTTATTGCATTAAAATTACTTACTGAGAAAAAACCCAAACAAATTACAAACTCACAGCATTCTTATGTTGGAAATTGTTTGTCTTACATTCTCATACTTGCTATTTCCCAAATGAAGTAACAACTTTTCTAATCTATACTCTTTCTGGAAGGCAAAAATATAAATAATTTAAGAGTCCTGCCTATCCTTGCAGTATCCTGGATTGCATTTGGAAGAGCATTGCCAGCACTCCAGGAGAGGTGATCCTTCCCTTCTGGTCAGCCCTGATGAGACATGTCTGTGGTGCCGGGTCCCAGTCTGGGCTCCCCAGCACAGGAGAGACATGGAGGTACTCAAACAAGTCCAGCAAAGATGATAAAGAGATTAAAGCATCTCTCATATGAGGAAAGGCTGAGGGTGCCTTTAACCTCAAGCAGAGAAGGCTAATGGAGGATTTTATCAATGTATATAAATACCTGATGGAGTGAGTAAGGGGGCCTATAAGAAAGGGGGGGACAGTCTCTTTAGCAGAGCCTGTTGCAATAGGACAAAAGGTAATGTTTTTAAACTAAAAGAGGGTATGTTTAGACTAGATATAAAGAAGAAATTTTTTACAGTGAGGGTGGTGAAACACTGGCACAGGTTGCCCAGAGAGGTGATAGATGCCGCATCCATGGAAACATTCAAGGCCAGGTTGGACTGGGCTCTGAGCAACCTGATTTAGTTGAAGGTGTGCCTGGTCACTGTAGGAGTGTTAAGCTAGGTGGCCATTAAAGATCCCTTCCAACCCAAATCATTTTATAATTCCATGATTTTATCAGTGAAGGAAATAGAGCCAGATTATTCTCAGTGGTTCCTGGTGAAAGCATAAAAGTGATGGGAAGCACTGGAACATAGGAAATACCATTTAACCATTAGAAGAAAATCCTTTTTGGTGAAGATGGTCAAATACTGGAACAGGTTGTCCAGAGAGGTTGTGCCTGAATTCTTGGAGGTATCCAAAACCCAGCTGGACATGGTCCTAAGTAACCTGCTGTAACTGGCCCTTCTTGAGCACAGGACAGTTGGACTCGATGACCTCCAGAGGCTGATTCTGACCTCAACTGGTCTGTGATTGTTATTCTATGGACAGATAACAATGGTGGAATTGTTTCTGAAACCACTTGGCCCCTGGAAGGTACAGTCCTACAGGATACAAACAAGCAGCTTTAGTTGAAGAGGGAGTATTCATACAGAAAAACAGACAAAACCAAAACCCAAAAGCTCATCAAGTGTGACAATACATGTTTCTACAAACAGATGATATGTACCATGGCAAAATAACCTCAATCTTGGATATTCCAAACAAAGAAGATATTATATGTTATTGATAAATTATTGATTTGGATAATTTCCTTATCCACAAAAAGTGTGTTAATAATTTTCTGCTATTTTGAAGACAAATATTCACAAGAATTTACAGTTTCCTATAGCTCTTCTCCACCTTGTATTTTGTTTCTAACTGAATTCCTATAGTGTCTATTGAATGGTACTAAAGCTGGATTTTAAGCACAAATAGCTGTGCTGGCAATTTATCTCACCATCACCTGTTCCTGCCACACTGAGAGATGAAAGTGATTTATGTGGACCTATAATACAACACAAAACACAACTACCACAGAAATTGTTCTGTGGGTTTTTTATGCTTCACCCACCTGCTCAGTAAGTGGGAGCTAATGCTTTAAGAATTTGATGAATGGAAACCAGGTTCTATTCTAGTCAGACAGTGCTTTTGGGCACCAAATCCATGTCATTCCCAACTATATGCCGTCTGGATGATGGATAATGCCAACCTACTGGACACATTTTATTCCCCAGTATTACAAAACAGTAGTGAGATAATTAGGAAAATGCCCAGAGATTCAACTTGCAGATTTTCCTTTAAGGATTACTGATGCACAAGGAGATAGAGCAAGTTGCCCCTTCACATTGTTAACTGTATCCTTTCACTAGTATCAATATATTTATCACAGATGTGTTCTTGTTGGCATGACTGCCATGTGTACTCTCTGCCATGTCTCTTGAGGTGCAGTGGTACAGGACTCTATCACTTATAAATTGTTATAAAGACAGTACAAGTACTGCTTTCCAACCCAGTGATGTCTGTCAGAAGTTAAATGAATGATCTTCGTAAACTCAGTCATTAAAATGCTTTTCAAATTACGAACCTGCTTCTTTATACTTAACATCTATGGCTATTTTTCTTCATTTTTTGTTGGTTTTTAAAATGTACTATATATGTAAATATTTTAAAGACTATGAGACAATCAAATGTACTGTATGAAAATATTACAGCTTAAAATATTTGCCATAAAGCAAATTACATTGCAAACCAAAACCACGCATCTACTTCAAACTGCCAGGGAATATTAGATATGGTATAAGAAGAAGGAAGCATTAAAAGCCATTTAATACTTCCCGTTGTGTAGGTAAAAATTCTAAAATAAGCTGAAAAAAAAATGTAAAAAAAATGTGCAAAAATAATCTGTCAAAACAGACATTAACACACACAAAAAGACTCTTTCTAAAAGAAAATTAAAGTTTCAATGAGGTGGAGAAACAGTAGGTAGTGAGGACAACTTTACACTATTTTCAGGCTATATAACTGTACGGAAAGGTAGACATACAGGCCCAAAATATTTTCATAGGCTGCACTGAGGCACCCACACAGCCTTTCCAGAAGAATATCTATGTGATGAGTGCTCCCACACATCAGCTGGCTGTACATCACCACAAGAAATTATTGAGAATACATGGATTCATTTCTGATTAATAAATGAAATTAGATAGGCTTGGAATATTAAGGTGGATTTTGAATCAGGAGTATTTGCCTCTACACTTCTACATATCTGTTCTTACACAATCTGAGAAATGCCAGCATGTACTTGAATGGCTTTCTTTTCACTTGTAACAATAATTCATCTATACTCATCTATTTAAAGGCACAAACTGCCAGTCAAGTTCATCTCTGTCATTCTGATGTAAATAAAGAATATAGACTGAAGTCTATAGAAACATAGTTTGACTCCACATATTTTGGATGCTGTGCCATGGTCTGTCTTTAGAATTTCTCACTTGAAACAGAAGATTCTACACTGCCTTTCAGTCTAGATAATGTCTGATGATTTTCTGTCAAGATCATCTCATGAATCAGTGACATCAACTTAAAGCTTAATAAATATATCTACAGAAACTGTATTTCTGAGTTTTGTTTGGAGGTTTCCTAGAACATTTAGATGGGTGCTTCATGTTACTTAAAAGTGAATAAATTATTCTGTAAGTATGAAAACTCAAAAAAACCAAGAAACTTTTTCTCACTGAAGGGGGAATCACAAAAAATAAAGCAAAAAACATTGGTCAGTTGGAAGGTATGTTAGTAGGGGAAAATGGGTTGAGGCTAAAATATCAAATATGGCATGACAGGGTATAGGAGAGGAGGAGTTCTATTCTTCTTGTTCTTCCTACATAGGCTGAAGCACATTTGAAGTCCCTATATTTAGGAAAGTGTAAAGACTACTTCTCTGAGGTTACTTTAAATGCTAATAATGACACCCTCTTTCTCCCTGCTTCCAATGGACTGTCAGAACAAATAGCCTGTATTGAATGAGAATAGAGAAGGCCAGCATACTATGTTTAGGATTTGCCTGATCCCTTAAAATTACAAGTGTGTCTCAATAGACTTGATTTTACATAGGAAAACTCCCTAACAAACACAAAAGAACTTTATAATATTACTACTGTCAAAAGTGCAAGATACTTGGAAGTCTGCTTGCTCATATTGATTTGGATTTGCAATACCAGTGTAAAACTAAACACTGCCTTTTCCATCAGTGGTCACCTCATGTTGTTCAACATCAGAAAAGGTTTTTTTTTCCTGTAGGGCTGGAGACATTCTCAGTGACTGGTGGTGTTACTGCATGTGGTAATTTTATGTAATATGAATAATGTGTAAAAATGCATAAGATGCTGAAAAATAAACACAAATTATCTCGTTCATACAGTCTTAAAGAAAAATTATATTTCACTGTTTCAGAAAGAGGTGTGCAATACCTCTTTGGTATTTTAGAATACCATATTTATGGAATATTGCTTTTGTGAAACACAGAGCATTTTAAAAAACTAATATAGCTGGAATTTTGTAAAGGGATGGTGAAAATTAGTTTCATTAAATGCTCAGTTTCATGAAAAAGAATCCTAAATAATTGCTTTTAAAATTGTCAGGATAGTAATCAAACTTAAAAAGATACACGTCTTGTATTTGTTAGTATTTTTGGGTTTTTTTTAATTAAGGGTCTGATACACATTTAGATAGGGGGTTCTGATGCAGTAGAACATTGAAACTGGTGATTTCAAATATATGTGTGGTTTCAATTTTTTTAAACAGAAAGCTCTATAAATTTAATATTTTACTAAGCCATAAATACCAGCCAGGCAGATAATTAGGAACAATTTCACAGATTCACAAAATCGTAGAATAGTAGGGGTTGAAAGGGACCACTGGAGATCATCTAATCCAACCCCCTCTGACAAAGATGGTTCACCTAGGGCAGGTTACATAAGAATGTATCCAGTCAGGCTTTGAAAGTCTCCAGAGAAGGTCCCCTCTGGCCCCTACCACTCTGATTCTCTGTGATTCTGTGAGACTCCACAAGGACACATTGCTGTCTCATGGTTAACTTACTGTCCACCAGGAACCCAAGGTCCTTCTCCATAGAGATGTTTTCCCACAGGTCAAGCCCTAACCTGTACTAGTGCATTGGGTTATTCCTCCCTAGGTGCAGGACCCTACACTTGCCCTTGTTAAACTTCATTAGGTTCCCCTCCACCCAGTTGTCCAGCCTGTACAGGTCTTGCTGAACGGCAGCCCAGCCTTCTGGTGTATCAGATACTCCTCCCTGTTTTGTATAATCAGCAAAACTGCTGACAGGACATTCTGTCCCTTCGTCCAGGTCATTAATGTAGATGTTGAACAAGACTGGACCCAGGACTGACCCCTGGAGAACACCACTAGCTACAGACCTCCAACCAGACTTTGTGCCACTCATCACAACACTCTGAGCATTATTGTTTGGCCAACTCTCAATCTATCTCATAGACCACTCATCTAAACCATACTTCCTGAGCTTCCCTGTGAGGATGTTGTGTGAGACAGTATCAAAAGCCTTGCTGATGTCAACATCCATTGCTCTCCCTTAATCTGCCCAGCTAGTCATGCCATCATAGAAAGCTATCAGATTAGTTAAGCATGATTTCTCCTTGGTGAACCTGTGCTGACTACTCCTGATAACCTTGTCTTTCTCCATGTGCTTTCTTTCACCGTCACTGAAGGCAAACCATCTATATTGTACTTCACAGTAGTATGGCCACGCTTATATTCTAGGGGTGGATATCCTAGGCTTTCTGGCTCCATATGTTAAGATGTGGAGTAGCCACAGTCTAGCAGTTTATAAGGAAGTCTGCACAGCACTCGACCCAGATTTTCTCTAGAGTCTATGTACTGTTCCCCAAAATGTATACTGTTCTAGGTGTGTGGTTTCCTGATCAGTATGGGTATAGACTACTTTTCACAAAAGCAGCATTTCTGTAGCAGAAAAACAGATGTATGTTGCAACTCTGTGTTGTAAGACTAGAACAAAAAGAGATAAGGTTGGCAGGATTACATGCTTCTGTTGTGAGCTGTTAACTTCCCAGGACCATACAATATTTTCATTGTGTAGGGAACTGTCACGGCCCAGGCGCAAGTGTCCGTACCACCTCCCAAAGGGAAAGGGGATCGAGGGCAAAGTGAGATATCTCCCCAACAGGCTCGCAGGCAATTAGGGAGACCAATGAATATTCAACAAATTTATTATCAAATATATTTGAATAAAACTGTATTTACTCTGTGGAAATATTATGGTATCAAAGGATGCCACGCCCACCCACTCACTCCCCCTTAGTCAACCTGGTGTGATGTGGTGTGTGGGCATGCGTGTATATGTCTGGTTCTACCCTTTTCTGGCGTGTGGTGATGGTCGGGTCAACAATGCTTGGCCAGCAGACTCAGGTGGTTCCGATGATGATGGCGACTTGCCAGCTTTTTGGCGCGATCGGAGTCTCTCTCCGATGGTGATGATGATGGCGGCTTTTTGCCGCAATTTTTTTGGCAGCGGCATGCAGCTTGCGACTCAGTGGTGGCATGTGGCTTCTTCAATGCAGCACTCCCCACTTGGAGCGGTGGGTTTCTTCAACGCAACGCTCTCAGCTTGAAGAAGCACCAGCTTGGAGCAGCGCTGGTTTGGAGTGGCGCAGCTTCTTGGTGCGGGCTTTCTCCACGCGACTGTGGGACAAGCTGACGCCTCCCCCTCCCAGCTCCGCTCTGTTCTGGCTTCCCCGGTGGCAGGAGGCACTCGGATTCTTAGAGTGTTGGGTTTATTTAAGCGACAGGAGGCAGCAGCTTCCCTCCTCCCCCACCTACTGGCTTCAAACCTTTCGGCGTTTGGACTTGGTGCAGTTCCAGCAGCGGCCAGCGGTGGCACGGGGGGTGTCTGACTCCTGCGCTTCACCCTCCTCCCCCCGGTTCCTTTTCCGGCGGTGGGAGGTGCCCACATTCTTAGAGGGGGTGAGAGGTGCTTGGATTCTTAAAGCGACGCCCAGATTCTTACAGCAGGCAAGAGGTGCTTGGATTCTTAAAACGGCGGGAGGCAGCAACTAGATGCAGGCTCTCCAGTGGCAGTTTTCCCCCTGGTGGGGGGGGGTGGGGTGGGGGCTTGGCGGCAGCGATGTGTCTCCCTGCACAGCCCAGCAAAAGAGGGAGTTTTTGTTTTCTTTTGAGTTTTTTACCTTGCCACGTCTGTACAACTTCTGGCTTCCGACTTCTGGAGGACTTCCCAATGATTCATGGGAATGAATTTTAGCTGACTTAGAAAGACATTTCAAAAACAGTGGGTTGGTTTCCCTACAGGAACTAATTAATTAATTTCAAAAGTTTTTTGTAAATGGAAACACATGTACTTCAGATAACCAGGGACCCAGGGGTAACCTGAGACCCTAAGTTATTGTATAGCTGTAGCACATGCTTAAGTAAAATAAACACTATTAGGCACTAGAGGCCAATACCACATTAGCGTGGGGCCTTCAATTAGCAAATTTACAATGCTGATATCCACCTAAATTGTACTACTTAAGTGAATTATATGACAGACAAACTGGTGACAGGTATGCTACTGCTTAGATTAAGTATAGTCTTTGACTGTGTATAGATACATATGCCATGCTCTTCCCTTAAAAACAGAAAACTCACCTTCCATTTTCAGATAGGCTGTCTTGAATGTGTGCATTAAAGCTAAACAAACTGCTGGTAAATTTTTAGAGCTCAAAGCTTTCTTATATTCCTCTAATGAGCTCAGTGAAATACAAAGATCAACTAAGCAAGGAAGGGGAAAAGTGTCTTCAGCAGCTTTCTTAGTAATTTCAGGAGATTAGTTTTAGAGCATTCTTTTTTTTTTTTAATCATATGTAGAAAAAATTATCCCTTCCCATTTGTCTTCTTCCTGCGCTACTTTTACATGGCCTTTTTAGGTCTATCTAGTCATGTACAGATTATTCTACTCTTCCAGAAACTACTCTGAAACATGAGGGTAGTAAGCTCCAGGTTTTCCTGGTCATTGGAAGCAGATTTACATGTCAGTTTAACAAGACTGAATGATGAGATGCTACTTCTTTTTGGAGACCATATGGCTGTGGTTCTACTTGTAGATTAAACACTGCCTGAAATACTCCTGGGTGCTGAAACTCAATCATCTCTTCTGCTAAACTGCTAAAGAGGTCTGATGTTTTCAGTCTGTGCAAACTAGAACTCTCCAAAATGATTCCTGGACATAGTTTGGGACGTAGAAAACTCTGCAGATCATTTCCAATGCATTTATAATGCAGCCACAGTATTCTGGAAGCTAAAACATTTAAGCAACATAGATACAGGCTGCTTTTTACCAGCTGCCTGCAGTAGTGCCTGGATGCAGAACCACAAATATTTAAGTTACTACTCTAAAGGGAGCCTGTGGGCACACTTGAGGAAAATAATTTTTGGTCAGGGAGTTCTTGTACCGTAAGATTTGAAAAAGTAGATGAGAAAACTGATCTCAAGAGATAGAGGTTAGAGAAAGGCAAATGAAAGAAATAACCTCTATATGTGCAGCTGAACAGTATAGGTTGAGATGGGTTGATGGAAGTTCGGCATCTAGGATTGAGTTGTGACTGCTGCTGAGAGGAGACCAGAATTACCTATTAGCAATACCACAAAAGGAGGGGAATACGTAGGTAATCACAATAGAAATACCAAATTCAGGTACATATGCATCAAAACTGGAATTGATGGCAAAAATTAATTAGAGGTGGCTTCTAGATTTGGGAGAAGGTGAAGGCAGAGAAAGGCAAGGATAAAGATGGATGGGTAAAAAACAAGCACGGGAAAAAGAACAAGGGGGTGGAGGGGGAATAAAAAGGCTGCTGGTTAATATATATCTCTGACCAGTCTGATCACTGCAGTCTGTGGTATAAAAATCTGTTGAAGGAAGTTTTCCAATGTGATTTTGCAGACAAGGAATATGAAAGTTGGCTTACAAAAATTTATAGCTATTAATAGGTCCTTTTCCTTTAAAAGTTCTCACATCAAATTTGGGAAACTTGGTTTTTTTAAAGAAGATATTATGATTTTTCAGCTTTTAATATCAGGAGTGCAAATCATCACCACTGTCTCCTTCTTTTCTTTGAAGTTTTTAGGAGCTTCAGAATAGGACATTTAAAGTTTTACCTGTCATGGGAGCCCACACTTGTGACCATTCAAGACAATCAACACAAAATACAAGGAACATAGGTATATTTGAACTAGCAGGTGCCCAGTGCATACCTGAGATTTCAGAACATGGAGCCTTGTTCAGCAGGAGATGCTTCCTAAACATGGATGAAATGCCTCTGAACACAAAAGGTAGAGTGATGGTGACATCATCACAGGCAGAGGCTGACTCAAGTTCCTCCCTGTCCCCTTTCCACAAGCTCCTGGGTGTTTTGCATTAAATAGATGTCTTGACCCAATCTACTACTAGATGAAAAAGGAAAGTGTTTCTGACTACAAAGGCAAGTTCTTTTTCAGAAGCAACAAACATCTTCCTGAAAGTGGCTTTCTTTGGCTGCACACAAAATAAATGCTGCCACTTCAAGGAGCAACTACTAAGGCTAACTTGGGGCAGGTTTCAGCAGTGCTTCTCATGAGTTCCTTGTACAGTATTAGACATCTCTGAGCAGAAGACCTTAGAAAGAAGAGACTGAAGCTACAAACCCACTATAAATCCACGTTTCAAAACTGTGCTCCATAGGAACATATTTGTCTTAACCTTTGTTTTCTTTTTTTTTTTCCCTCATGGAACTTGAAATCATTTTTTTTTTTCCATTTGTTGGGCAATTTCCTAATTTCACAGTTAAGTTGGGATTTTTTTTCTCTTCATTGTTTGAGTGAAGCTAGAATAATACATCCTTGCTTTAGATCAATCCAATCTTTTTGTCGTTTTCTGTGTCAGTTTCCTACAAGTTAGCTTAAAAATCTCTCTCAGAGAATTCTTCTCTGGATGCATGACATACAATGAAAGTACTGAAATCTGCAGACCATTCTTTCTCTCAGGAGACACCTACCTGACATCCTTTTTATTGCTAATGGTAGAATTTAAATGTCCAACTGCTTTCTGCATGTAGTTTTGCTAATTGCCCTTTGAAACTGTTTCCTAAAGAGAAAGTACTTTTTAAAATGTGTCTCTGTTCCCTCCCCATACATACCTTCATTGAGATATGCATAGAGTTGAGAAAGACATAAATATCTAGTATTCATGAGGAAAGAAAAACAAACAACCTCAAAATTATGTTTCTAGATCATAAATGACTACATAATTATTAAGCAGTGGATTTTGTAAAGAGTTTTTTCTGTTGTAGTGAAAGGGGCTAACATCTTGCAATTCAATCTTCAATTAGACAAGTCTTGTATTTTCAAACTATACCTGCATTATCTTTAAAGATGACTGTCTTTTTAAGGACTGAGAGCTTTGGGTAAAAAGCCTGAGCTTGGCAGAAGTCAGTCTGAAGCACTTTGGATTTTTTCCCAGATCTGCTGTATCTTTTTCATGCTTTATAGTGACATCAGCACTTTATACCTCAATATTTATTCTAGGGAGGAAACAGTTCTCAAAGCAAAATAAACAATGATATCATTAAATTGGCAAATTTGCCAAGGAAGACAAATAAGAAGTCCCTATATATGGTATATATACCATGGACTGAAAGAAATACGTATTTGTCAAAAGACATTTCCTTTCTTTCTTTTTTCTTCTTTTTTTTTTTTTTTTTGTTTTGTTGGGAGACCTTTTGTGAGGTTTTATCAAATTATAAAGTTGAATTGATTCACACAATGCTTACTGAGTCTTGATAAGAAATTCCTGAATGCGTTGCAAGCTGGCAAAATGTAAAGCAGTGAGCTCTCATCTTGTTCAAAGGCTGTTATTTTTCTGGTAATGTATACATCAGATCTCCTGCTGGCATTCAGTAGCCTAATCAGCAAAAAGAGAAAGAGATAAAACCAAAATAGATTTTTAAAAATGTGTCACAAACTTCAATGTCTTTACATATGACTTACATACATCATAGAAATGTTGACAATAGAGTGGCTGCAATAAAATTTGGTTCAGTTCATGTCCGACAAGGTCTGCCAGGGAGAACCATAAGCTACATGAGCTGGTGTAACAGATATTTACACCAGAGCCCTCCAAGGAGCTCCTGGAAGCAGAATACATGAGTCAGCAATCCCAAATCTTCTTCAAGGACTTTGTTAGTGCTGCAGTGTGGTAATGAATTGTTTGATGTACTGTCTAGGATAAGATAAAAACAAGTTCCTGATGATCCCTACTTCTCTGTGTAACTGTACTGTGTACCACAGCTAGTAGTTTGTCTTGGCTACATTTCTAATCGGTTGAAAGAATCATGGCTTGGGGTTTCTGTTTCTTCTCAATTTTTATCTCCAGCTCCTTATCAAATTTTCCGTCCTAATTTATTTAACTCCAAATAGCTAGTAAGGACATTTTCCTCTTCAGTTTTGTATGTTGTGTAGAATTTGATTTTTTTTTTATTTTGAAAAGTGAAAAGGATCCACTAGTAACAAAAGCTGGGATTTGGATTTGCATGTTGATTTTCTCTTTTTTTTTCCTTTTTTTTGTGTCTTTTTTGTCTTTTTTTTGGTCTTCTTTTATCTTTCCGAAAAGCTTTGAGGCTTTCTCAATTACTTCCTCTGTATATATCATCACAATGGACATTGGAGATGCCTTTTGAGCAAATTTTGCCATTTTTTTTCCAAACAATATTCTAGATGTCTTAGTAAGAAACATTCTCTTGTAGTATGTATGTATATCTTGTGGTATGTGTATCTATATTACCTAAGGGCTTGAATTTCTTTGAAAATTACAAATTTTCATCTGCTAGAGAACAATTTAATTTATAGATTTATAATTCCAGAGGCTGATAGCTACTTAGGATATATAAATGAGTCAATGTTTTATTTATACGTCCAGCCTTAGCAGTAGAATACGTGGCATTGCTGAATAACAGTACAAAAGAACGGTACCAAATAAATACAATCAGGTTGTACTGTTATTAATTTGGGCTAGATCTTTCAGCCAGGCCTTCTCACCCAGATTTTATTCACTTATGTGAAGGCCCATTGAGTTCTGAATGGAGGAAATCTCTATTTTGCTATTGTCTGTCTAC
>JAVSBS010021817.1:0-31337 GCA_033124195.1 Coracias cyanogaster
AATAAACATGAAACAGCACTAGACAAAAATTAACACTTAAAATAATGTTGATTTTTCAATGCCTGTAAACAAGTAAAGTTTCCCTCAAATATTCAAAAAACAGTCTTTACAGAGAGGATAAATCTGTCATTATTTCAGACCAAATAATGTCTCTAAGTTATAGTTGTGGAAGGGGAGGGGACATGGAAAGGTGCCCGGCCAGGTTGCCCAGCACACGTTGCTTGCAGATTTAATTTTACTGAACTGCTTCTTCTCTTTATGTTTGCTAGATTTAAACCTCCATACACCACCAACAGATCCAAGTCCAGCAAAGCATATCCACATGTGCTAAGATCTAATTCATTTAGATTACTCGTATGCTTAAGAAAATCCTGTACTCATGTGTTTTGCTGGGCTTCTCACCACAGAACCAGAAGCAATTTAGAAATATTTTCACTCTTGAATGAAATTAAGAATTTGGGAGCAGTCAGCAGAGGCTTTTTCTACAAAACCTGTTTCTTTGTGCCTCTGCAATTTGACATTCTGCTGTTTCTGCCATTTACATCTTGCTAATGCCGGGCAGGTGTTTTCCAGTGCAGGATTTTCCATTAGCAGGATGTCAGAGGGACGCACACAGGACAGTGGGATTCTTTGAAGCTGCAAGGGACTGGCAGCCTCTGTGAAGCTGTGTAAGAAACAGCACAATATCAAAATTTACTCTTCAAAATGTTTTAAGGTTCAGATGCTGCATCACATCTTTGACTAAATTAAATTTCCCGGCAACAGTTTCCTTAAGCAAACATCTGTTTTCAAACCAATCCCTGTTTTGTTTTTTTTTTTTAAATTTCCCCCCTCAATGTAATATCTGAATCAGCAGATTTTAAATACTCAATATATCTTTAAATGCCAATGCACAACAAGTATAGCAGGTGTTTAATTGTGGTTTAAAGATCCACATTTTTCACATTTTACAATCACAATTAAAATTAAGCAATAACACCAAAGGAGTTCCGGTATGCAGCAATAATACTTACCCATATAGTGAAATTGATAAGGATCCAGATATAATGATGCCCATTGTAGTAACCCTGTGGTGACTGATTGCTATTCTGCTGTTAGCAAACAACCAAGAAATACTTTATTTTTTTCAGAATTATCAATTTGTTTCTAGGGTATGAGAACAATGAAAACCTTAAGGGAGAAGGCAATAGTTAGTGAGGTATTAAAACAGTTCTATAACTAATAAAAACACTAAATCAAGTTAGATATGCAGCAGTGTGTCATTTCTATTTTAATAAAAAAGTACATTATTCTCTCCTCAAAATTACAAAATTTTATTTTTTTTAGTCATTGCCAACATAATCGGGAAGTTAAAAAAAGTCATAAATCTACAGTTTCTGGAACTGTCATTTATGTAATTTTGTACTCTTTAAAAAGACTAGAGTATAGCACATCTATTCATAAAAGAATCTTCTTGAAAACTTATTTGCATCATTGCTTACATTTTTTTTAAGGGGAGAGCTTGGGGAATTTCAGACAAAAAGATGTTTAAGTTTCATAACATCTCCATACGTGACCGAGCTGTGAAACATGAGCTATAGCTCCTGCACATATTGTACTAGGTGATAAAATAAATCTGACGGTTTCATAATGCATTGCAGATCCTGTGATATGGAAAACCCAACATACAAACAGAGCTCTTCTAATGTGGAGACTTTAGTAATAAAGTTCACTGCTCAAAGAATGACTGATGGTATCATCACAAATTAATGTGCAAAAGATCACACTCCTCAGCTTCCAAAAAATCAGAGCAAGAGAGAGATGATGGTCACATGGCTGAGAATGGTATTTCTATAACTTGGGTGATCTGAAATTCATTGCTTATTAATATTTAAGAACTCTACAACCCAATCCCGTAGTTCTCACTCAAGTAAATTTCCCATAGAGCTCCATAACATGTATAGATGCAGAGAAAAACCCTCAAAATGTAATTAGGAACAACAGTAAATAACACTTGGTGTCAATATTGTTCTGGTGAGAAGGACTAGAAGGAAGGGGCACCTGTGGCGAGAGATGGTCACTTACTCAAGAAGAGAAAAATTTTAGACTTCTTGAGAATGTCACTCCTTCCAGGCATGCTGAAACAAGCACATTACAAGACTTCAAGCTTAATTTTCCTCTCTGTCAGCTGTACAGTCAATAATATTAACTATCCTGTGCACCTAGGAAAACTGAAGCATTATGAGAAATTGAACCTTTATGGAACCATAGTGCCCAATCTTCACTTTCTTCCTGAAATCAGAGGGGAAATGTGAGATCTTATGGGACAAAGTAAGTGGAATGGCAAGCGGCACAAGACTGCATTCCTTTCCTTCATGTCCCAACTCAACTCTCCTAAACACACAGGGATAATGCTAATAAACAGCATATAAAAGCACAAGACTATCTGGACGTGCTCAGCCACAAGATGGATGCTCAGTCAATTCCACCTTCTTTCTTCAAGCTGGTTCCAATGAATCTGTTTCACTTTATAAAAAAAATAAGTGAATCTAGGGGGGCAGAAGCTTTCTGACACTGTTAAACATGTTTTTGTTGACTCAGTTCAAGTTCAACCTGCCCTCTATTGCTCCCAGCTCCTTGGATTTGGGCTTTGCGAACATTCCTGAGACGTCAACATTTCATCCAAATCAAGAAAATGTTTACATTTCCAAAGCTCTCATTGAATAGAAACATGGTTTCTTGCCCAGGTCTAGCAGATTAGCCTGCACCCAAATTAAAGCATTGGCGAGAAGTTAATGCAGCTTAATTCCCATTCAAAGAAAACCAGTCATTTCCAAATCTGTTCTTTTTCCTGTAGATGTACCATCTGCAGAAGGTCATGTAGGAGGATAGAGAGAGAATGGGAAGGAACAGGATGCAGAAAGGCTGCCATGTAGAAGGTTCTGCATTTAGGTGAGAATATAAACTAAGGAAGTAGTAAGACATAAGAGAAATGACTGGATGGGGAAGAATTCTTTACTGATGGCTGGCTGATGGATGGCCATTGTATAAATATGTTGTAATTAAGAAGCAGTTCCTGTCATTAAAAGTTTACAGTCTAAATAATTCAAGCTAAGAAAGAAAAATGCATTTTATGGATGGGAAACTAAGGTACTTTGCTAACGCTGTACTCTGTGTCCTTCTTATCTGACCTGATGAGACTTTTCTTACAAATGCATTTTTGATGTGCTTAACAAAATGCATTCACTTCATGCAGTTGGCAGACTTAGTTGTTGCATCAAAAATAGTTAATGGCAAGTATCAGCATTTTTGTATTTCTTTCCTTGTGCAAGTGATTAATAACTGGGAAGTAGCAAACAACAGCTGTGTAAAAGGAAAGAGCAGTATAAACGAATGCTCATCCTGCATCACAGGGAACAATATAAGCCCAGGATTCAGACTGGGAACTTCCCCTAGACTGCAACCAGATGCTTTGCAAACAGTTGGTTTGTCACACATGAAGCGGGTCAGGGGAAATGTGAGGAGCATCATTCTTTGCAATACATTGGTTATATATGGTATCATGTAAAGAAATCGTACGTCCACCTGTAAGTAGCAAAGACTGGAAAGATCTCCTAAATTGAGGGATCTAAGCAAAACAGGGAAGCCAAAAAGATCACATCGGGACAAACATAAGCAGAAGGACTGTAGGCAGGTAAGTATGCTGAGAATGACTGCCCCTGAATCCAACTCCCCCTGACAATGGTGAAGACAAGGGCTTTTGCCCTGCTGACTTGCATTGCCTTTGCCTTTGATGGCAATATTGAGCCTCATTTTAGGAGAGCTGTGGATAAAGAGGGTTCTTTTTTTTTTTTTCTCTAGGCTTCCTTGATCTGATCATGACGCAAAAAAACTAATTACAGCAATTAATACAGAATTAGAATAGTTTCATGCTAACTCTGTGAGTAGCTTTCTAGCAGCAGATTGCCTAGAGATATAGGGTTTGCAGCAAACTCTAAAGCTCTTATTTTCCTGATTACAGCTGTTGAAAAACTAACATGTTGGTCCTCAGAATGAAGAGGGAAAGCTGACTATGAAGCCATTATATTATTCTGCAAAGTGCAGCAATACGTTAATATAGACAGAGGCTTACAAAGGAACTAAGAAATGTGCTCAGAAGTCAAATCCCATTGCATTCTCAGTCTCTTCACTATTTCTGTGTGCTGGAAAGTTATGTCTACCTGGTTATTTCCCTTTAATGTCACCAGAAAGACAGATGGATCAAAATGGGAAAACAAAACAGGAGATGCAAAGGGAAGGAGTCAGCTGCAAATTTTCCTTCATTGACTTTAAACAACATTAGGCAAAATTGAACAAATTGGTGCAGAGAAAGTAGCACGCTATATCAACACGACCTCAAATGACTTGCTCTCCTTTTAAACTTTAACATCTATGTCTATACTGGAATTAGCATATACACATACACTCTGGACACACGTTACTCATGCTTACTTTTCTATAGCACCAAAAAAAAAGCAAGCAAGAGAAAGAAAGTGTAAACACTTGCCAGCGCATTGTTGGCTGGCAGTAGCAAACAAACCGAATACTGAACAGTCATGCTTCATCCAACAGGCATAGCTGCTAGCCAAATTCAGGCTTACAATTGTTTGGATGAAAAAGAGACTACCATCCATTCACCTCTGTATTAAGGATTTGATGAACTGTGCTGCAGCAAGCTAGGAATCAATCTTTTGGAAATAACTGATATGAACACTTATTACAGGATGTGGCAAAGCATATGAACTTCTTACATGCGCAGTTTCCAAGAGTAAATAACCATATACACCACAGACTTCATGGTTCGTACTAACAGGGAACAAAAAAATCGTAGGCATCTTCGTCTGTGAGAAATATATGTGACTGCTCCAAGACATCAGCCTCAGTTCTTTTATCCTTTTACATTGCTTTAAGAGACCGAAGAGACAGAAACTGGACTTACTTACCTAGCATCTTGACCACTTCCTCTGTCCCCTCAGCACAGAGGCATTTCCTCCTACACCCACCCCCCAACCCCTGGATGAAGAGGAGCAGGTTGGTGTGGGTCATGATTCCCAGCTGAGGAGTGTCTCCCAGGCCACCAGAGAATCCGGTGGGAATCCTCTTCTGCTGCATCAAGGGAAGTGCAGGGAATTGAATGGACTTGCACTCTCTCCCTCCATTTGGTGCAGTTTTAAGATACTATGGACAGAAAAGTAATTAATGCCTTTTCTGTGGTGGCATGCAGACTGCCTCAGCTCAAATGTCCATCCAGGAAGGACTGCAGTAATAGAAAGTAGCTTCTTTAAAGAGGGTAGTCAGTACAGCACAAAAGATGTGGATCAAGCTGGACAGAGAAGGCTCAAAAAAGCCTCTGCTTCTGTAGCCAGTCCAAGAGACAGAGGGTAGAATGAAGCTCCTTGCTATAGGCAACTGTTGGGAGATAAAGAGGGAGAAAGAAAGTCAGAGTTGAAATACTCTGTCTTCTGTTGTGGCAATGTAACATTGGGGAAGGGAAAGTGAATCTGGACCGTGAGCGATACTGAACTATTGTGGTGCATGAGCAAGCTTAGATTTGGCATGACATTCCAATACATATTCAAAGCACTCTACGTGTATGTTTGTAAGAAAATCCTCAAGATAATGTGAAAAACCCTATAGCTTACAGTAACACAACCTGTCAAAGAAACAGATGTGTCCACAGAAAAAAAAATCTGAGTGTGCAGCCAGAAAATATAAGATACTAAGAAGCCCTCTTAAACAAAAAACCATTAATGGAACAAACCTGTTAAAATAATTCCTTTTCCATGCACAAAGGTTATGGATTTAATAGATTTTTACTGTATTAGCACAGAAATGCACTTTCACTTTCTGTAGCTAATCTTGAAGGAACATACGTTAATGCACTGTATTTTTCTGCTGTATTAATGAACATTACAACTAAGGCAATATTATACTCATTATGAACCTAATAACTAACACATGATCACAAAGCATTACTATGTTAACACTTTCCTGCAGAGATGTGAAATGAAAAGCATCTCTATTTAATTATTATAAACTCAGTCACTTACTGAAAAAGGGAACCTTGTTTAATCTTTTCTTTTTGTTTCACATTGCTTAGAACATATGTGATGTCCAGTATCCACAGCATTTGTCAGTTCTGGATGTGAATTAGCTGCAAAGTCAGGAACTGGGTATTAAGGTTAGAAGATTATTGACATATTTTCCATTAAAAAAATTTAAAAATATCTATAACAAAACTGCTGAGGCCCACGAAATGGCCCCAGCATTGAATTTGGTTCCATAGACTCATCATGACCACTAATGGAGTCAATGAGGGTTTGCTGGATTTGAAGAACCAAATCTACATGCTTTCTGGTAATTTGAATGTTAAAACACTGAAATAATGTCTTTGCCATTAACTGGCCAACACACGTGTTCTTAGAGGCCATATTTATGCACAGTTACTGGTTCGGGGACTAGATCAGTATGATCACAGTTGCCTCTGCACTTTATGCTGCTATGCTTTGACAGACTTCTTGAGTCTACACCTCCCCTCTCTTCACAACACACACAGGATAATATCTTCAGGTGGGCTGACCTGCCAACTAGTCTGCTACATCTTCATTGGTCAGATGAAATGCTTTGCAGTCCTCATGCTCCACTTAAATGTCCTACTTTGCATGTCTCCAGTCCTCATGGCACTTGCTAAACACTCCTATCTTAAATAGCTGTTGTCGTCTCCTTCCTACTTCTGGTAGCTCCTTGTCATGTCTATTTTTTTCTTTTTGCTCCTCCCTCTCTTTTTCTATGAACATACACAAGCATATCTGCACCCTCTAAATAGCATCAGTGGCGGTTGATGACCTTGTGTTGACAGCAACATTCACAGTTTTGCTCTTTTTCCCACCTGGCAGCAGGAATCAGAGGAAATACTCTTTCCTCACCCCAAATGTTTACCTTTACTGGCTCCATTATAATCTTGGAACAAGGGAACGCACACGGCTCCTGTTGCACCCTCCTGAATTTTCCGCTTACAAATCACTGTTGGTGCTACTCCTTTGCCCTACTTTTTGTAAGTGTTACATCTTTCCCCTTTATACTCTCCAAATCTAATCAGTGGGTTCCTAAGTCAGTGAGCCTCCACCCAATTGCTTTCCAGCTAGCTTTAAAGAAGCAAACAACAAAGAAAGAGAAAAATAGAAACAGTGTAATGGATGCTTTCAGAGTGTCCTCACACGCCTTCCTGTATTTGGATGACTTAGGTATGTTTCCCAAGCTTAAATCATTGAAAGTGCTATTCAGGAAAATGTCAGGATTGCAGAAATGGAAGAGCACTTGCACAACACCTCTGGGAATTATTAGAGCAGTGCAAGAATTAAGATCAGAGCAGCAGAGGGAATAGCATCATATCTTACCTCAGGCCCACACACGGCAGACATCTCATGCAGATGACATCCTACTGATAACGACCCATCAAAGAAAGATCTCAAAAGTTATCCATAGCTACATGTTAATATCACAATAGGCATGCTAAGGCATTTAGGCTTTAAACGCATTCCCAGGCGGTGACACTGCTGGTATTTTTGTTAGGGGCAGCAGCTCTAGGTAGGTCAGGCTGAATTGGAAGGTGAAATAGATCTCAGCGCTTTGGAAACTTTGATCTTTTCTTGGTGGTATAAGATGTATTGTGTGATACATGATTGTCATCAAGGCACAGAAGCCTGCTTCTCTGACATTATTATTACAAGCACATGACACCCCAAGTAATCCTGAAGAGTATTCCTATATCTATCACACCAGGAGAAGCGTGTCAGCCATAGGTGTTCACAGATTCAAGGTCTTTTCTCTTTCTAGGTTACTCTTTTCTGAGTCTTTCTTATTACTACTATAAGGCATCAATGCCACAGCAAGTGATGCTACTGGGTAAAAAGAGCTAGCAGAAGATTTTTCCTGAGGAAAATACAGCAATCCTTGTGGTAATATGCAAGCTACTCATCCTCGCCTGGCATCTCTGCCCTAGTCAAACAGCCTGCTCAATTTGTGAGTAGGCACGATGCCGTCCAAATAACATGGCGAGTGGTGTAAGGAGCCAACAAAGAGCTTCCAGTGCTGAGCACTGAAATCCCAGCTGGGAATGTCCAAACAGCTGTCTGCTTTCAGGTTACACATGAACGGTTAATGGAATGTGCCCCTGCTAATCTACAGCAGGTCATGATTGGAGTCGGCTCAAAAAAGTTTAAAAGCTTCCACAACTGTGTCAGTTGGATTTGCCTGGTAGGAGGGAGAAAGGAGACGGGAGCAGGGGAGAGAGGAAACTGCACTTACTCCACTTTTGTTTTGAACCTTTGAACCACAAAGGACAGTAGGAGTACATCTGCCCCACCTATGTTTGGATAATTGGTGGTGTAGGAGTAGGAGCACTGAAGTAAAGGGTATCGAGATAGCTACGTTTTTGAACTGCCTAAAAATTCTTTTAAGTGTTATGATTTGTTCTGATATTTTACTTATACTTTTTTAAAAAAATTATGCTTTATTCTGATATTTTACTTCCCTTAAATCACTGCTGGCTTTCTTCAATATATGGAGAATTAGTAGCCCTAAAAAGCTTTTCCTCTGCTACTTAATTTCTAAATGTTCCTGTCCTCTCCAACACACTGCTACCCACCATGCCCAGGCTGTAGAAGAAATAAACCTGAAATAAAACCCACCTTCAAAATCTGGATCTTTCCCTTCAGCTCTAGAAGAATGTTTCTGAAGTATCTTCCCTGAGGAACATAGATCCTTTAAATACCATAGTAGTACATTGCTGGGACACAAGTCAGCTGGTGCAGCTGCAGCATCTTGACTCTTTGCTGAGGGGCTGAAGCCAGCAATGCCAACATCTGCCAGGGCTGGGTCGCTGATGCAGCTGTAGGCCCACTCATATTAGCATCATCCATATCACTATATCTTACTACTCATATCAGAATGATGTAGTTCCACAACACTGTCCATGAAAAGAGAAGAAAGTACAGGTGAGTTAATTTGACTGCAGATAAAACTCAGAATTAATAATCAACCAAGCTATCTGAAAGGTAAAAAGGAAATAACTAAGAGTCAGCATAGATTTATTAAGAATAAATCATGTCAGGCTAGTCTAATTTCCTTCTGTGAAAGGGAAACAGTGCATGAGAATAGGGAAAAGTAGTTAGTGCTCTGTGTATTGACTTTAATAAGGATTCGACATACTTTAATAGGGCTTCGTCACAGGCAAACTAAGCAAAGACACCCCACAAAACTGCTGTAAAGTAGTTGCAAAAGTGTTTAAAAAATGTCACTCAGGAGAATCATAACCAATGCTGCTTTACTCCCATAGTGGAGCAATGAGACCTCACAGGTTCTGAACCCGATATTATTTTATGTTTTCAGTAATGTTTTGGACCCTGAATACTTTTGTGACCTGTCAGTCACATCAATCTTATGGCTATTATAAACACATTAAAAGACAGCATTGGAATTCAAAAACTTGCTTAGAAACTGCAGAAATCTCATTAAAGAAATCAAGATGAAGGCACATGAGAAGACAATCAGAAGAGGGAGAAAAGACAGTAGACAGCAGCTTTTCAGAAAAGTATTCATAGGTTGTAGCATGTCACAAAGTAAACATAAGTAAAAAATTCTGTGCTGTTGTGAAAAAGTCAAGAAATACACTGGCTTGTATAAATGGAAAGAGGTTTCTACACATCAACGCAAGGGGCTTGATGCAGTCCTACCACTCTACTGATGCCTAGGAGGACTGCAGCTAGAGGTCAGCTCTGGTACCAGTGAGACCTCAGTTTTGCAGAGAATAATTCAAGAAAGGTGTTGGCAATACAAGAGTCCCTGGGACAACAATGACAACAATGCAAGATTTGAAAACTTACTCGATTGAGAGAGACTGCAAGAACTGGGAACATTTATTTATGGAAGAAAACAAGTAGATGTAAGCCAGAACAAGAATCTTCAGGTATATGAAATGCTACTATAAAGAGGAATAAAATAAAGTGTATATGATATAAAATAACAATATTAAAGTGTAACAAGGGAGACTCAAGTCATATATTAAGAAAAAACTCTATAACGGTAAAGATGTCTCATGACTGAAATAAAAGGCAAGGGAGAATGTGGAGTCTCCACTATTGCAAGTCTTTATGAAGAGGTTAGACAAATGTCTGTCAAGAATTGTGTAGCGGCAGACTTCATGACGGTCCTGTTACTAGCCTACTTCCTATTTCTGTATTTCTAGATGAGGTATCAGCACGCTCAGGACAGCTCTTGCCAGTGCCACTGTTTGGGAAACAGTGCCGCAGAGGCACAGATGTGACTTAGGAAGCTGTCACACTATTAGAAGGGTGGATGAATGTATGGACCCCTGGGATGGGGTGGGATGGACCTGGACTGCTTATCTCTACTTCATCCCTGTTGCCTGAAAACCACAGATCTGCTTCTGAAATGCAGCAAAGCTGTTCAGGAAACCTAAGGCCAGAGAAGGTGCAACTGCTCCATACAATCTTTTTTATTCTTGGTCTCCAGCTTCCAATTCAAAGGGATTTGTGTTAATAAATAAGTTCAATACATGTGAAATTCTACCTAAAACATCAAGCATGAAGACATGAAACATTTCCTAGGCCATGTACTTTTACAATACGTGAATTATTGCAGATTTATCTGCTCCATACTGCACTACACTGTGCTATTAAGTGTGGGTACTACAACAACTAAAAAAATGCATTTAGTATATAATTCTATCCCTAGGTGTGCCAATTTTCTGGTGTCCCTCCCCTTCCCGCCCCCGACTGCCTGGAATATATGTGTGTGGAATTCAGTTCAGTTCTGCTTATGTTGAATGTTGCTTTACTATGCATGTTGTCACATTACAGATCCCTTTGCATTTGCAGACCAAGACAATGGGATTATGTTCAGGTCTAGTACAGTAATTATTCATATTAATAGATTTTTTTTCCTAAGAATGCATAAACTATGGAAAAGGTTGCCATAAGAAAACTACTTTTTATGTTAACAGTACAGCCATAGCAATTCTACAAGTAAAAGAAAATATTAAAAATCCAGAGTGCAAGCTTTGATTTGAAGATCCACCTCATGGACCATCTAATTCATTCCTAATGACATAATCATTGGTGAACAGTAAGTGCAATTCAGAAGGTCAGGATTCTAATATTAGTCACTAGATTTTATAACCAAAGTGCTTCTCTACTAGTTTCTGTTATTTATTGTCAAAAAGAAAGAAGGAAACATGATCTGTTTTAAACATAGTGATAGAAGGCACTTGTACAAACTGAACATTCATAATTCAGTTCTGGCTATGAATTAGCCTAAATGAAAATAATTTTATGTCCCTGTCCTAAAAATACATAAACAGAAATAAAGGCAAGCTATAGAAAGATTAATTACTGCATTGTCTTCCTCATGGAAAAGAAGGTCTGCATAGTCTACTGCATTATTTGTGCTAAATAATCAATATTTTACAGTCATACCATATTTAACTTTACAAGTACATCTAAATACCCTTTTTGAGAAATTCTAGTGCAATACTGTGAGCATAACTCATGATCACATTCAAGTGAATTAATGATTCCTTGAAATACACCATGCATAGGAAGTCATATTTCATCTGCATCTATTTCTCATATTCATTACCTAATCTTTCAAACCCCAAATCTCTCTGCTGCTCCATCTGAATTTAAACAAAATACATTCTAGTTGCCTCTTTCATAGCAAGAGCATAAATCTGTACATTTACCTTACCACAGACCATTGAGGAAAGCCAGAATTAAATTTTTTTAAAAGTTTGCCATCTTTAGGTTCAATGCCTTAATAACCAGTTGAATACCTACATATGTCAGAATGGCTGCTAAAAGGTTTCTAAAGCTAATGACTAAACTGTCACCATGAACACATAGTTGCAGAATACACAGCCCCATGCTAGCCCTTTATGCCACTATGTAGGAACTTTGTCCATGTGAACTCTGGTTGCGTTGCAGGTTTCCTTTGAATTCAGTGAGAGATCTGGTGAGGGAGTAATGCCACGCAACACAGCAGAATGTATCCACATTTTAGTAGTTTTAGAAGAAATTTTGGTCAAAGTTTTATTCTTCTTTTCATATTGGTTTAATCAATTTTGCAAATGTCTCTTCACAGCTATTTAAAGTCAGAGTTGCCAAACATGTACCTTTAAATGGCTGTCCACCACAGATACACGTTTTGTACCAATGAACGACAGGGAAAAAAATGGTACAAATTAAAGACAACAGCAAACTTCTACTGAAAGCCTCAATTATTTTCCTACCAATGTACCTGCTTTGGACTCACTAACTACAAAGAGGCCCTCGATGTAATCTTAAGATCCTAGTTCAGAAAAGCTTTCATGTACAAGCTTAGCAGTAAACAGGTGACCAAGTTTCATTAAAGTCATCAGGATGTAACAACCCACTCAAGTCAATGATCTGCCAAGTGTTTTTCTCAGTCATGCTGACTTGATGATTCAGCTTTCAGCACCAGCAGCTTGAGTCCAGGTCAATCTCTTCAAAACCTGGTAAAAGTGCTACCACCCTGAAAGGAATAAAAAGCATCACCTTATGTCATCCTTTGCCTCTGATGAAGTTAAGCGGAGTATACATTAGACTATTTTTTTTCTGTAAATATATTGCTTATTTTTGCACTATGTTCAACCGAAGAATAACATTGTCTTTTAAAGTAGCATCATTTTGCAAATGTCACTGTAATTTTCCCCAAAGTATCATCCATTAGTTATAAAAGGTGCAAATGAAAAGGATTTTAAAATTGGCATGCGGGTAGAGGAATAAGAAATAATGCGCTAATAGCCTAGGTGGTGGTTGGATTTTTGGCAAGCTTTCAAGAGAGAATGAGAGACAGAGAGAGGTGATCTCCTGAACTTTTTCTACATTTTTGTACATGAAGATAAAAAAGATGAAATTACCAGGAGATATGAAAACATTTCTAAGTCAGGATTTACAAACAAGGACCCACTACGGTGCTTAAATGTGCACATATATATATATGTATCTCTCTCTATATATATAAAAATTCACATCTATATTACTTAAATGAAAAAGGAGAATGAGATAGCTTGGCAGTTAGGACTGTGGTGTTAGGATTGTGTTTCTCATGGTGTTTTACAGCACTAGGATCAGTCATTGACCAAAGTTATGGATCACTTCTGGTGTCTAAGACCTTACATGACAGAACTGTACGTGCAAACCAGAGCTTGATTAGAAAACCAGAACAAGTTTAACTAATATCAAGTTTGCAACTGAATTTTTTCACTACCTGAGTGAGTTTGGGGTTTTTTTTATGACCACTGAAGTTTTCATGGGAAAACTGGACAGCATTTTTTTATCCACTTCCATCAATCAATCCATGGGTGAAAAGCGGTTTGACCAGAATTAGTCACAGTTACATGCATCACCATTGCTACCTATTCAGAATATTTATATACGGTTTAGATGTTGTTTATGAACATACAGTCTTTAAATTCTCATTGTCAATACATTGATTTTAATTTTTTAAGTGAATTTTCTTATTTTGACATCTGAATGGCTGCCATTCACTCATTCTCTGTTTTCATTCTTATGGCACATATATACATTTGTATGAATAGCATAGTTCAATGACAGAGCTGAAGACATTTCCTCTGCTTCCTTTTCCCATTCTTCCCCTTGACTATAAGATTGTGAAAAATTGTAAAGCAATGGAAAAAAATGTCACCGAACAGCAAATAAGCTCAGGTAGGAGACCTTCTGCTTCAGCTTACTGCTGCACTGACTTCCAGCTAAGACGTGCACCACCTTTTAGCTCAGTACCTTAATAATCAGCTTATTAGCTATTTTGATTATTGTCTCTTAAAACAGAATTATTTTGGCCTCATCTGGTAGCCAAGCTGTGGGGAATTGGATCTCAAGAAGCTTTACAAGACAGAAAAAATATGTCCCATCCCACTCTACTTTAGAACCCAATACTCAGAAAAGGTGAGACTTCTCCTTCCAGTACTTTCCCACTTTCTGTATTCTTCTAAACATCAGCATGGGTCTGGCTCAAGTTTAATTCTGCAGTGTATTATAACTCCACTGCTATAGAGGTGGAAGATCAGGAGAGAACAGAGACACTCTGTTTTCTCTTAATTATTCCAGGAATTAGGAGGCTAATAAAAAGGCCTCAGGACCTTTTATTTTGTTGAAAAATCTTTTGGTAATCTCTGCAGACCTTACTTTCTTCCATGTATTTCAAATACTCTAACATTGAAATGGTTCACGGTTAAGCCCGTTTATAGAGTCTATAAAGTATAACATGTTGAGTATAAGAAAATCCAAAGTCTTTGGATTCACATCTTAGTTTGCATTCACTGCCTGAAGATCATTCCTCACTTAACTATGGGCTTTTTTGCATGTTTTACAAAGAGACTTCCAAATTTGAGGATACAGTTAACTTGAACTTGCCTGACTGAGCAGCCATTACATATCTTCAAGTATGCAAAATTAGGCATGCAAATTTGCTCAAAGCAGTTTAAGCAAGGGTTCCTTCCATATTTAAGTATCTTCTTGTCCCTCCTTAATCCATAGGAAAAAAGTGAATACATCTTTTAATAATGCGTGATACATATATATATATATATATAGTGATATATGGTATATACTACATACCTTGCTATTCAACTAGAACTTAGACACAGTCAAGTCTGACAAAACCATGCTTTTCCAATAACTGTGCTGTAACAGAAGATTATGTTGGTGCTGTTTTGTTTAGATAGATGGATTTTTTTGTTTATAGGTTTGGGGAGTTTGATGGAAGGATTGATTGGGAGGGGATTGCTTTGTCTCTTTGTCTTGCTTCATCAATCAAATGTTTCAACTTCCAGAAGCAACCAGTGGATGCTGAAGCTCTTGTAACAAGTAGTAGATCTGTATTTGAGTGAAAGACAATATAAGAAGTAACATACTTTTAATCATCATAACAAACATCAAAGACAGGAAGAAAAGCAGGGTTCAACCTATCTTGTAGTATCTCTTCCTTTTCAGGGATTTAAACATGAAAATAAGTTCATGAAAAATTATCTCTTGGCTATCTCTAACATATTTGGCATTAATTCCCTTCCGGAAATTTATGTCTTTCTCCATCAACTACAGATGAAACTTAGATATCTAACTTTTAGATCACTAAAATAATTAAGATTAATACTGCAATATTGCTGCAGGGGAAAAGTGTAGGTCAAGGGATGACAGCAAAAAAGTCTCTCCATATTTGAAGTTACCCTGGTAGAAACAAAAGTTTCTTTAGGAAGCGTATGGGCAGAAGACTCTGGCAGACTGGTGCAATTTGTCTTGAGACATCATATTACTATTCTAAGATGCCATATGATGTAGCCAGGGTTCACAGAACAGTAACACAATGCATTTTCTTTCTTCTTGATGCTGTTTGTCATTTTACACACTGTTTCAGATAGAATTATTCTTCAAAAAAAATTACATTCTGAAATATTTCTCAGCTAAAAGCATCAAGTCTCTTTCACAACTTGTTAATGGAATGAAAACCAGTTAGAAACTGTGTTCTAGGTACAGTAATGGATGCTTACTGCTGCATTAACTGAATCCATCAGTGGCACTTCACAGACATCTAGCAAGCCTATTTGCTTCATAAATCATTGAAATGTGCTAAGACCTTTTGCATAACCTAGAAATATTCTTTAAGTGTTTAACATCAATAATAATGAAAACTGGTAACACAACAACTTAAGCAATGTAAAATATGGCATCTTAGGGTTCAGTTTGACTTTCATTGAAGGATTTCTAAAAATAAGAGTACATCATCAACAGTGACAGCTTGCTTAGTGACTCAACACAGTGGGAAACCTATTGCTCTAGAGGACTATGTTCTGCCTCATTATTTAATACAGACATCACAACCATGCTGTTCTGTTTTCAGTTCTTAAATGCATGATGCAAAGGAACCCACACCTCTGTATGCCTGCCTTAAAGAGTGAGAATAATTCAGAGTTGTTAGATCTGCAATACTGGTAGTGTACTCTCAGTATATTAGTGCCAAGTTACATAATTTATTGTGAGAGTTAGAAATATTTGATAGTCTTTCTAAAACCTCAGCTGCTGGAATCAAGAGATTGTATGAGAACATCTGCTTCCACTTTCTAAGTGTGCACACTTCTAGCACTCAGTATGTGAAAAAAAAGCTTTACCCCATGAACAAAATACACGGTAAAGGCTATGAACCCACTGACACACAGAAATAAATGGAAATACTTTTTTTTTTTTTTAATTACATTTAGCCACATTTTTGAAAGCTCAAACTTCACATTATTGTAGTACTATCATTTTAAACTTGGAATAAATCATCAAGGTGCCTGTGAACAAGAAGAAAAATGAAGTTGAAGAGAATGGAAGACAGTGGGGAAATGGGAGGAAGGAGAGATGGAAGCAGACGCCAGACAATGATCTGGATCTAGTGTTAGAGCTAAGAAGAGGCAGAAAAGACCCTGTGGAGAGCCAGGACTGACAGCATACGTGGAGAGATACTCACGCAAAGAGAGTTAGGCAAAAAGATGATGGGTAAAAACTGAAAAAATACTGAGTATGGAAAAGCTGGTATTGGTGACCAATGGATACAGACAAAGCAAAGAGAAATGAAAGCAGGAGGGTCAGGAAAGGGGAGGAAAACTGGGATTGTCAAAGCAGATGACTAGGACTGTGAGCAGAACTGGGATACAGAAAGGCATGAGATAAAACAACAGAACCAGCACAAGATGGAGAAGCAGAAGCTGAGGCTTAGGAAGACTAGACACATGTTACAAAAACCAGGTGCATGTAAGATTCTAGCCCAAAGTAGAAATGGGGTTGTGTGGACGCCTGCTTTTTCCTATGCGGCACCCCCCAGCCCACATACACAACTCCCTATGTGACATGAACATTGTTAACATTGCAAAATAAACACAAGCCCTGTGGTGGATTCTTTGATTATGTTATTAAACACATTTTTTTCACAGTCGTTGTAGTGGAAGAAAAGATCTGCTCAATGTCATGTCCAGTCATGGATCCATCTACCCATGGCACACATCCCAACTGAAATCTCTACCCAGCAGCTGACTAAACATATATCCTCTGTGTTGATTGTAAAGGCCGCATGAAGACTGTTGCCCATGGAATACCCAAGTAACAATATGACTCTTAAGGCAGCCCCATACTTGCTCTGGGAATGTATTAGGGTGCTCAAAAGGAAACAGCTTGCCGTAGCTACTGCTTTGTTTTTCAGAGAGGCTGTAAGATCTGCAGCAAGTGGGGCACTGGATTGCTCCAAAATGGTGTCCTCCTTTTAAGGATACAATCCATTTAAGCAATTGGATTAAACAACAGCAAAATGAAAGCGAGTTTGTTCTGGCCAAACAGAAGGGAGTTATTGTAGTGAAAAAGACAAATAAAAAATCACGTTGGTTCTATCCAAATAAATTTTTCTCCTGTTTCTTCATTTGTTTATCTTTCCTATTCCGTCACCTAATGAAAAATCTCTTATTTGCCGAGCTGTGTTTCTGAGTGCTCAAAATGGCAAACTGGAGGCAGTGGAAGACATACCTTGAACGTAGAAAGTCACAGGCAGTTCCAAGTACTAGCTCAGACTAGCTGCTGCAGAATAAGTACCCAAAATTAGTAGGTACTTTTGACACTTTTCTGTGTCAGAGTTCATGTCTGCAAAGTGAGAATCTCAGGATCAACTTTTTCCACGGGAAAATAATTTCCGCGTAAAGATAATATAATTAATGTTTGTAGTACTAATACTAGAACAAGGAGCATCACATAAATGCTGTGTATTGAGAAAGATACTGAAAGAGTGCAGGGAATCAAGCATGAGCTATACACAGAGGAATCTAGAGAAGACTTGATGCTGAATATCTACTCATTAGATAAGCACTATCCATTCTGCTCACTGAGTAAGACTGGAATCCTAGTGGGAAAAAAAAGCCACATACGCTCACGTATTTGAGATTATCTTTGTGGAAACACACACTGAGGCCATATTAAATAGGCTAAGACAACCACACAATCATGACCATTTATTTTCCTAACTTTTGCCTGCCTAAATTCAAAATCTCAGTGATATCCTTGTAATATATATTTTAATTACTATGTAGTTTAAAGAAAAGAAATACTGCTTAATAGCAGTGATATGTAGGACAAGGGGCAAAATACATTGTCTTTTTTCACAAGGATGTAACCATTAGAAAAACTCTTAGCCATAGAATTCATCCTCTACAATACTTCTCAAAGGAAGACTGAAATGCACTGAATTAAGCTGTCTCAAATATCAAAAACATCCAGATACTAGGAGGAAGGTTCCATGTATCTGAAAGCAGGACGGAATCAAAAGGCATAAGATAAATCCAACACTGCAATTTTGAGTATCCTGAAAGAAAATGCTAAACATAAACACAAAGTATGGGAAAATACAAAAAGGTGAGACTTGCAAAATAAGTAGCTGCCGTGAACACAGCACAGTTTCTTTCCTTTATAAAACAGTGCCAGCACCTCTCCACTTAAGGTTATTTTAGCAAAACTCTATTCACTTTGCTGCAATTACTGTACTTTGATGGTAAAGTTGTTTATGCTGTGGCTAAAGCTGAATAAATAACTGGAAACTGCTATGCAGCATATACAATCCACAGCAAAAATGTGGAAGAGGTGATATATGGGATCTTTGCTTAAAATGTAGTAACACAGAATCTGGCAATCTCTCCAGGGTGTAAAATACATTCCCATAAGGTTACCATAGAAAGTTTCCAATGTTTAATTGCTCAATACTTACTATTCCTCTAGTTATTTTCATGGGATGCAAGTAAATTGGCAGAATTTATAAGATTTCTTGATGCTTTCTGCAGCATCCTAGTAAGGGATAAGGATAAGAATTTGAATAATTGGATCTGCATAAGGGGGTGAAAATGAGAAAAAATTTCCAGAAAATATTTTATGTGTAATCAACTCTAAAAGATTCAGAGGTGAGTAAACTGTATTGCCCAGAGATCCCACTTCACATAACATTATATTTTCCCCTGAACAACTGTGTCCCACATTAGGCATTGCGCAAAAATGAGAAGAGATACAAACACAAGTGATGCCAGAATTATTCATGTTGTTTTTCTTATAGCGCCTCCATCCACTTGTATACTCTTCACTACTTTGGTTCTAGATTTTTTCTGGTTATCTATCCCTAGGGTATCATCTTTGTGCTCTTACCCACCCTCTTCTCTCTTTGTTTTGTCAGTCTTTCAGAAAAGAGGGCAGTAACTTCACTTTGTATTTCAAAGGCCTCCGGAAAAATAGTAAGGCATTTGTAAATAACCCTTGTGTTACCAGATAATAGATGCAGTTATGGAGGCCAGGCAGATGCCATCCTCCCAAGCCTCTGTGAGAGGCACTGAAGTTGTACTTGCCCAAAGACAGTCTGCAGAAGATGTCGGTGTACAGCATCAGAAGAACACCGACAGATGGTTCTAATGATGCTGGACTCTTGCCCAGCCCCTGCTGAGCCTCAGTAGCCTGCTGAACCATAAACACTATGGCCTCCAAAACCACCCAAAACTAGTATGTGGTATGTTTTTGCTTGACAAGGGTGTAACTCTTCTCCCATTCTACTTCAATTAACAAGCGGAAACTGTAAAATAAAGTACGACTGAAAACAAGAAGTTAGTTTATGGCAGTTTTGTTTCACTTTTAAGCTTATTTCAATGCTTTTCTTATTTGCCCAGAAGAAGAACAGGATGCATGTTAAACCACAAGAACATCTGACCACAGAATAAAATAAGTTATTCTTAGGTATTGCCAGGCTAATGATGAACATGAGCAAAATATTTGTGATTGGCTGATAAAAATAAGATTGCATTGATGTTAATGTTGCATTAACCTTATAAAATAGCTGATTTGAGAAAGTTAGAGTTTTTGAGTGATGAGTGCTTACACTCTCACTGAAATCCAATTTCATGCTAGGAGGTACTTGCTGAACTTCTTATTCTGTTTAATTTTTTAAAATTAAGGTCCCCCAACAAAAGATCTTAAGCATAAGATCCTCTCAGGGATAAAAGGATTCTCAGGAGAAGAAAACACTGGATGGGGTAACCAGACACACTTTTAGTACAGGGGCAATTGTCAACAGAGCATTATGGAGCTACATATTCTTAAGTGATATGAAATAGGAAGGAAAAAGTAAGGTGACAATGTCTGATGGTAATACTAAGCCAGTCAAAAAGCTGACTGCAGCACTAAAAAATCAACAATTGGGTATGGAAATAGCAGATGAAATCCAACAAAGAGTTATAGAAACATGGGGAAAAGTAGACTTTTATATATAAAGCACTTAGTGTTATTGAGGGCGAGATCCTGGGATACTAACGTGTCTATAAAAAATAATTTTAATGGTCATTAGTAGTCAAAAAATAAATTGCATCTTAAAAGGAATAGAGAACAAAAGGAGAGAACATCACTGTATCACAGTATAAATCTAAGAGCGTGTCACATCTTAATTACTGTGTACTGTTCTGGTGCCCCACTATTTCAGAAAGAGTATAGGATCAACAAATGTTCAAAGAAGCAGAACAACAATAATTACAGGTTTGGAACAGCTTCCATGGGAGGTGAGTTAAGTAGATTAGGACTCTTCAGAAAGAAGACAACTGAAGAAGAATGTTGTGGAGGCCTTTAATATTCTGAGTTGCTGGGAGTAGTAGCAAAGCAACAGAGAACTCTGAATCTGTCACTATACCCATAGTATAGAAAAGATTATTCATGTAAGCTCTTCAGATCCTTCACATTGGAGACAGCTCACTGATATCAGTGAACACAATACGCAGCAGGAGGCAGAGGACTGAAACCTTTCACCCTTGTCATCACTGAATTTGTTGAAAAAATAATAATAACAACTTAAAGGGGGCTTCGGCAGTAAACAAGAAGTGAAACTAAATAATCCTGCTTTGTTTATTTAAAATTCTAATAGTGTGAGTCTTTCCTCAAGATACCTCTACAGAAATACATGTATGCATCTTTTACAGATATATATATAAACGATATTAACACACATAAGTGTTCAGCATTTAGTTGTTCTTCTAGTACCTTAAATGAAATATTTACTTTTCTTCCCTATAAAAAAAACCTGTTGCTTTGCTTGAGGTAAAAAAAAATGTTAGCTATTAGACACATAAACCAATGTTACCCAATTTGTGAATTTATTCCTTACAGATGTAAGAGGATTGTTTCTGCTTCATGCAAAATCAGTTGTTCAGTGCTTTTGTCATTTCTCCCTCTCCTCTGCTCTCCTCTGCTCTCCTCTCCTCTGCTCTCCTCTCCTCTGCTCTGCTCTGCTCTGCTCTGCTCTGCTCTGCTCTCCTCTCCTCTCCTCTCCTCTCCTCTCCTGTGTTTTACCTCTATTTAGCACTTTTGAGGCCATATCTGGAGTATTGTGTCCAGTTCTGGGCTCCCCCAATATAAGACAGACATGAACATATTGGAGAGAGTCCAGGAAACGGCCACCAAGATGAAGGACTAGTGCATCTCTCCTGTGAGGAAAGGTTTAGAGAGCTGGGACTGATCATCCTAAAGAAGAGAAATACCTGAAGGGAGGGTGTGAAGAGGATGGAGCCAGGTTCTTTTCAGCTGTGCCCAGTGACAGAATCAGAGGCAAGGGGCACAAACAGAAACACAAGAAGCTCCATCTGAACAGCAGGAAACACTTTTTCAGTGCTTGACTGAGCACTGTCACAGGTTGCCCAGAGTCTCCATCCTTGGAGATATTTAAAAGGTGCCTGGACATGGCCCTGGGCAGCCTGGTCTAGCTCGCCCTGCTTGAGCACAGTGGTTGGACAAGGTGACCTCCAGAAGTCCTTTCCAACCTAAACCGTTATGTGACTCTATGATTCTGTGATTCTGTTTTTACTTCTGTCTTGTTTCCTACCAAACAAAGACTAATTAAAGACCAAAAGTTTGTGCATATATGTGTATATACACACATGCATTTATTATGATCATGCAAAAAGTTTCTTGGTTCCCAAATTAAAAAAAAAAAGGATGACAATTCTATCAAATGGGACAACACTCCTGATATTGATTCAACAGATTATTAGATTTTCAAGACAGATTCCTGTAACTAAATACCCATTTAATGATTATTCTCATGCCAATATGAGCAATAATAATTATTATATCCGTGTAAGATTGTAAAGGTAAAGGTTTGTGTAAATTCTTTCTTTCCTAATAATTTTCTGAGAAATTATCTTTCTAGCCAAGAAGATGTCATGAATTATTGATATTGATTTTTATAATATTTTCCTTAATATTTAGCCCCTTGTTATGAATTAATCTGAATTATTAATTGAGTGATTAAAATACATATACACCTTATAGCAAACCAGCTGAAGAACTAAGTTTTTGGATGCAAGCTCAGACAGCAGACTTTGCAAGAACTGGTACTGAAAGCGTCCTGGAAGAATTACTCTTTGGAACAGAAATGGCAATCTAATTTATCTGTTCACAAAACATTTTCTTTCCTGCCTCAGCATGAAATAAATGTATTCAATTACAGATCTGTAGTATTTTGCTCAAATATTCTCGGGAAGGAGGAAACAGTGTCTTTGGGCTACAGCAGTGAAATAGGCAAAAGAGCATGACTTGTGATGAGCAGTATCCAGAAACATTTTTCCTCGGGTGTTTGAAATTTATTCCCATGCAGCAGAAGATCTGTTAAAAATCTGCCTAAGTTCTGTTCAGGGTCTTATGCTGCACACAGATCTCTTAAGAGCTCTTTACATACAGCAAATCTTGTGGCTACTGGGTACTTGTGTCACTTCAAAAAGTAACATTCTTCTCAGTATTTTCTATCAGTTTGAGAGGCTGAATTTGGAATACTGTCTGTAGCTGACCAGTTCAGGTATGGGCAGAGAATTAAACATTAGACAGTGTGCAGCTTGTTAATCTAGATCAAGAAACCCCAGAAATAGTACAATGATAGTACAGCATCATATATTTTCTCATTTTAATTTCCTTTAAGCCTACACACTTCAACATAATAAGCCTAATAGCTATTAAAAGAGAACAGAAAATTCTCCTAACATGTGAAAGCATTTGTAGGAAAGTCATTATTGTTACCATTACTTTTGCTGAAACTCTACTGGGACCACAGTCCCAGTATTTTTTTATTAGCACTCTACAAATAGGATGTGAATTCCAGCATATGCACTAATCAATACTTTCTCCTTCAGTACCCTGAGAAAATATGGGATTCCATATCTCCTTAAATGTCTTAACAGAATGCCTATGGCATCTCATATGCCTTAAATGCTAATCTGAATAAAACCAAAACCAACCAAACAAGAACAAAAATTTAAGCACATTCTCCCACTCTATCCCCAAACATTCACATGGCTTAATCACACAGTTGGCTACTTTCTATTCAAAGATGTTCTGAAATGAAGCTTATTAACACTTAAGGTCAGCCCTAAAGCTGCAATAAAACTAATCAATCCACCTTTTGCAAACGATGCAAAACATTTTCAGCAGTCAAAACAGTAACAAAGACAGTTGTTTTATTCTGTGCATAAGAAGCCTGACACAAATCAATTCATTAACTTCAGGGAGACTTAGATAAACTTTTTTTCATCCATTAAGGCTTCTCTTTTCTTTCATTAAGCCTGGACCAAAGATCAGTCCTCTGCTCAGAACGGGAAAACATCTTACTGGTTTATGGTATGATACTGTATAATTATATTGCCTATTTTTTAGGTGTTCACATTTATATGATATTTTATAAAATGTTTCCAAAAAAGTTTGGCCTCAGTTAAGCACTTAAGCACAGTGATCAGATTCTCAGAAACTGGTCAGTTTGTTTGAGGTTTTTTGTGACATGCCAAGCAAGAAAAATGTTATTTATTCTAACAAAATATTTGAGTCAAGATTTGCCCTTCTCACCATTATGGTGAAGAGTTTTGCTTAGTATGTAACAGCATTTGAGGAGCCATGAGCAACACAACTGTGGAAAATGTAGTACCACAGGAAGTGGAGACATGGGTATTGGACTGCAGCTTCAAAGCAGAAAGCTCAATATAAAAAAACCCAAACCAATCTGCCCCATTGTCATCCTTGTGCTTAGAAAATAGTTCTGCATTATCCACATTACAGGATACCAGTTTCAGATCCCTCTCAGATGATGTCAGTTCACGGATTTGAGAATCAGAAATGGGGTAAGACCATTCTGAATGAATCATCTTGCTGCTGAAGCAACACGGGGTGATAAGACAGCTTGGAGAGCCAGCTAAGACGTATTTCAAAGAAAGCAAGGCATGACAGCAAGTATCTGCAACTATCCCTGTTGAACATTAGAAATATAATTCAACAAGAGAAAATTGGCTTTCCCAGCACAGATTGAAATAAGCAGATGAACAATGACTTTACTTCCCACAGGACTTCAATTACTCAAACTTAAACAAAAAACAAATTCACAAATGCTACTGGAAGAATAAGAGTCAACTTAACAAATGCAATGGTGTTGAATCAACTTAACAAATGCAATGGTGTAACACCAATAGAGTAGCTGTTGTTCTAATAGCTATATTAAACCTCTGAGTATAATCAAAATGACTTTGATATTTCCATAAGGCAGAGTAAACTCAAACTGAGGACTATGCTTAAACCATTAACAGTATTGTTGCCTTCTTGTTGATTAGTTTGTGTGTGGAGTAATGTACTATATTTTACAGTAGAAAAGGAGAAATTACGCATTAGGGAAGGAACATTCCTTCTTATTTGTCCCTTTTTGGAAATGGAGAAGTTTATCTGGCCCTTAGCATGCTTTTCAAATTTTGTTGCTCTCCAAACTGGTTAAAGTGGCAAATCATCATCCCAGCATTCGGTGAGCTAAATTCTGTTCTGGAACATACAATCCTCAGCTTAGTCAACTTCCAGGGCCACTCCGTATGAATACAAAGGAAGAATTTAGTCCTCTTCATTGCTTTTTTGTGTCTTTTCGTAAGGATACTAATTTGTCTAATGAAGCAAAACCAGTGAAGAGATACACGTAAACAAATCAGTAATCGTTCATCTTTCTTGGTTGGCCCTAAGGTAAGGCCCATACATTTTAAGCAATACCCCTATGAAACATAACATCTCCTAAGCATTTTTGAAGGCTGCTTATCTCTTCATCATCCCACAAGTGAATGCAGTATGCATTATGCAAAGCATTAGCTGGGCACCTGACATGGGGGTGGTCTCAATCTGGAGTCTCATTTCCCAGACTAGCATAGGAAGCAAGTGTCACAGAGGCAATGTGTTGAGCTCCCAGGAAAACTGAAAGAAAGAAGGGAGGTATGCCCTCAGTGACACCTGCATGCAGAAAAGCAGTTGGAACTCTGATTAGGAGGATGGCATGAGACAAAGCCTAAAAGATGTAAAGAGATGAATGACACAGGCAGCAAAGGATTTGGCAGGGTTCCAGCAAGGATTCAGGATATCTCAAAGGAGAGGGAAGGGGTGAAGAACAAGAAGGGGGGGAAAAAAGCAAAAGTCTGATCTATACCAACAAAAATAGGAAATTCAGCTAAAAGGCTGACAATCTGTTATCTGCTTATCACTCTGCATAGATATTTCAGTGGTATCGGGCAGTAGAGAGTGTCAAATTCTGTTCATGCTGTTACACCCACACACAGCTCAGCAGGTTAAGACTGGCATGTTCTAGCTTAACTGCGCCTGAGTCAGTCCAAGCACGTACTTTGATAAGGTACTTTTCTCTTTACAGTTCTATTTTCTTATTTTTATTAGCAAGATCAAAAAGGGCACATAGAAGAGAAGACAAAACACAAACCTTGTAAGGTTTTATGAGGTCCAAAATAAATTGTTAGTGTGTTCCCATCAACAGACTATTCAATGGCACTTGAATGCCAAGCTCTTACCAGGGTTTTACACTCTTACAACGTGCTGACTTCTTCTGACGGAATTTGTCATTCAGCGTTTCATAGCACAGGAGTAGCATCCACTGTACTTACTTGTTTTGCCAAATAACATTTGTTGTCAGGAGCCATTAGCAGAGCGCAGCACGGCTTTTCACATGACAAATACCGCTGTTGGAATGTTAGCCTGCAATTCACATATAACAATGTAGCTCTGTTGCTGTGGCATAGTTACATACCGTGTCAAGTGGCAGGCTCCTGCTTATGTCCACACTTCAGCTGAGTAGCCACCAAGTTCAGAAAGAGGACAATGTTCAGTAGCAAAAAATAAAGGTGTCAATTCTGTAGGTCCAAAGTGTACCTGTAAATGGGAAGTGGGAAGAGAGAGTGAGAAGGAGGAGGTATGAACTCTTTACATCTATCCTGGAATTTAAAGGCCCTCACTCCTTTTTTTTCCCAACTAGTTTCATCAAGGAAAAAAAAAAAAAAATTATGCATGTTCTGTATCTCTTTTACTTCCTTCCAGAAGTTTTGAGATAGAATAAAAAGGAAAAAACATAATCACATCTGAGGCTTTCTTGCACAGAAAAAACCAAAGAATCTATCTTTCTTCATGTTTAAGTTCAGTTGCACCTGGTGAGCAATAAAGAATCAAAACCTTTGTTTTATTTCAGGTTATCAGTTGTACCTGTTCTTCTTTTGACAACAAACAGCAGAGAAAACTATGTGCCCAGGATAGGAAAAGAGCACATTACACACTGCTGTTACAGGAATACACTATATATATCATTTATTTGACAAATTACACTGCATTAACAGGGGAAATGTCTTCTCTGAGGCCAGGGATAGGCTCAGGATGCTGATCTATGCCTCTGAGATACACTAATGACAAAAGGAGCAGCTCAGTTTGCAGCTACCTCTATTAGACGGATAGTAGCTCCAACACAAGAGCAGCGCCTGAATCCTGCTCTGCAGTACGGTGCCTGGAGCTGCCTTCACTGATCAATGGCTGACTGGATCGCAAGGATGTTGCCATAATGTCAAGGTAAAGCTTTAAAATCTTTGTCTTCCTAAATACCCTTTTAATATCTCCATCATTTCATTTGAGGAGCTTCATGATAGTCTGACAATCAACCTACCTGTAAATACTTCTCATACTCCACCTTTCAGAAAATTAATTTTTACATTAGAAAATATTCCATTTCATTCAAAAGTAGTTCAAAAGAAAAATGTACACATTTTACAAGGTTCTTAACTGAAAAACAAATAAGTTTTCCTTTATACTATTATAACTGAGAGAAGTATTCTCAAGGGCTAATTTTAACCTAGTGAGTCAAATGTCCCTGTCTTTATAGTTAATGGACAGAAAAGCACCTCCCTGGAGAGATAATTCAGCAGTTCCCTGGACCCAGAAAGCCTGTTTCTCTTTGTAGTTCCTAGGGGGAGCCTGGAGAGACTGGATCACATCGGCCTCTCAGAGCAGCCTTCTCCACACAACACCTGAAAGTGTTTGTGGTTATTTAACCGACATTATGGAATAACGGAAAAAATAATGGGTTATTAGCTACTTAATAAAGCAGAATGAGAAGGGAAGATGTGTCTACTTAGGTTAGATTTCTCTTTTCAGAAGGTTAAGCATTTTTTAATGTATGAAACAATCTAAACATAAACCAGGCAGAACCTGTGGGTTTCAAAATAGCTTTGCATTAGTTAATACCAACAGCTACATGAAAGGGACAGTTCCATGTAACAGAACAGTTTGATACATGGATGGGAAAAGAACAATAGTGCCCAAGATGTTTTGAAAACTGCATGTTGAAAATGTTTTCCTTGAAGTCCTGGAATGAAAAGTAGGAAGTGTAAAATCTGGGAAAACCAAGGCATCCAGACACATGGAAGATCCAGAAGACCTTCCAGCATAATCTCTGTTATACTGAGCAGTAGAATGAAGTCCCAGTAATGTCTGAATTTTCTGAAAGAGATTAATTCACTGAAAGCACTTGGACAGTCACCGGGCAACCAGCCTAACTGAGCACAAACAGATCTCCATAGAGTATTCTTATATTTGCCTCTGATCCAGCAATAATGAATCATGTCTTTCCTACAAAACTTATTTTCCAGTGCTGACTTCTGCCTCTTTCCCTCTGCTTTCTTTCAGGGAAAAACAAGCCATTGGTGTAACATCCTTTCCCTAAACATATGAAGCATCTTTCCCCACCAGCGCTGCCCTCTGTCTTCCACCAGATAAAGGAGAATCTTTCGGCATATTCTCAGTTAATTGTCTCTTACAGGCATTCACCACCTGGCATATGTTGAGGACAAATCTCTTTCCTGAAGCCTCAGTGCTTTACTTACATGGGAAGAAGTAACATGGATACCAAGGACAGAGGAAGATGCCAGTTATTCAGTGGACAGTTGTTCACATGCAACGACACGACCACAGGCTGTTGGCATGGCCAACATCCACTTTAATTTCTGGTCAGTGAAGTCACAGTTTGTGAATAGAATGATCTGTTACTGTTTGTTAATATACCTAATCCATGCATGTTCCCAGTTTCTGTGCTTTGTGAAGCCGGGTACTACGGTGTACAGGAAAACAGAATTACTTTGCATGAATGCTCTAATCTCCAGCTCCAAAGCGTAACAGGACCACAGCCATTCTACATCGTCGTAGGCATTAGTTACTGGACCACAAGTTTATGTCACCTGAACTGAATACAAAACGTGATCTCTAAAGGCTTGATCTTTGCTTGAATAGAAGATTTTTTTTAAATTAAGCAGTAACTTGTTTCTACACAGTTAAAATAACAAGCATATTAAGTTAATTTCTTGTCTAAGAATGTCTTCTGAGATCAAATGTAAATCATCCCGTTTTAATAATGACAGAGATCTATTTACAGGCAAATGTCAGTGAGTGGAAGAAGCGTTTCAAGATGTTTAAAAACCTATTCAAGAAGTTTTCACTGAGAAGCGCATGGAACCATAAACAAGAGGGGCTGTAGATAGACGCCATTATAGGATCTGAAAAGAAGATTATTCCTTAGAAAACAAGACCATGATAAGATTATTTTTCTATGGATTGGATACAGTGTTTGGCACTATATCTTTTCCAAAGATGTAGTTCACTTCCTTGAATTTTATAATAATGACGTATTACACAGTGTCCTCTGGGATTAATCACAAATATTTTTAAAAGATGAGGCTTCGTTATATCTTTGTTCTTTGTATCTTGGCTTTTGTTAGTGCATTTTAATTAGGATCTGGTATCTGCAATAAACAGTAAACATAAAGAGCTTTGCAAAAATGTATTAGACTGTTTGTTTTCACACTCTAATGCATATTTGCACAATTTTACCATGAAAAAAGGAAAACATGCTAAGCTCTTGGGCTCTATCCCAAATGTCCTGGAATAGAATCCGGAAATTACTAAGAATGAAACCAAACCACATCATATTTCAGCAATTAACCTAAGAAAAGAGGGCACACTCTCTATATGAAAGATAGTTTTATGGGAGGCATTTGTGAAGGAAAGAAGGTTCTAGAAGAGATATGCAAGCAACTATTTAGAATTTGATTTTATTTTCTTTGACCAGGTAAAAGCTTGATAAATGCACTGAGGTTATAAACTTTTTTCTTTCACAGAAGTAGAGAAAATATTTATCATTTATTCCTTGTTGCTGAAGCAATATGTATCTAAAAGAAATTGAGAATAAAAATACAGCCTGAAATTTAGTGCAGTGCCATTTATTTTACCAGTTACAGAGATGTCAAAAATACAAAAGAACAACTTTAGGAATGTGCAGGATAAGTGAATTTATGGTGGATGAAAAAAACAGATGCTGACAACAAACAGCCTTGGATAAAGGGGACTGGATAAACGGACTTCATTATAATCACATGTATACTGATTTGAAGAAAGTTCTGGGGATTAATATTGCTTTTATAATACACTATAACATCATATTAAAAAACCCCCAAACACTAGGAACTGAAAATGCCATTTGTCAAAGACAGATGTACTTTCATTTCAAAGTATTCCTATCAAAGTCTATCAGAAAACTTGAAAGGTTTAAAATGTGGCTCTTGTGAACAATTGGTATTGATATGACACCTTGATAGTATTTGAACGTGACACAAAAGTCATAAAAGTATATAAGCAATTGTAAGGTGTAAAGTGATTTTTTCCCACCAAAGCTAGGCTTTAATGTGTTTCCAAATAAAACACAAGATTAAGTAATTTATTTTGTCATATGATTTATTTATGGGCTGAAACACTGTAAACAACAGATAAAAGATACAGGCTCAGATGTCAAAGTAAAAGATGAAAATCATTACATTTTATTAGCAGAAGATATATAAAAATGCCAAAATGAACTGTAAAGAGAGGGAAAGTGTTATGCTCAGAGGTCCTGCAGCAGAGTTGCATTTGTTTTTCCCACCTCCCCTAAAGGGGAATAATAGCTCTGAATTTAATTAAAAATCTATTTTTTAAGATTAAAGTCATGAAAAAGTTAAAAGACTCGATCACAAAGAAGAGTAACTGTGAGGATCTCAGGGAATATGAACTGATGAACTCTCTTATATTTTATTTCCTCTCAACTATTTGTGGGAGGATCACTGGCATTGCATAGGAATTGTTAGTCCCGGATAAAAGCAAGGATTTTATAAACCAATAAATTTTTCATTAGTTTTACATTAATTTTAGTAGCAATAGTTTAATTCCAGTCAAATTATTTCAATCAGATGAGTTGCTGCTGAATGCAACATTATACATTACATTAACTGGGGCGTTTAGAAACCTGGTTCCTAACTGTGCTGCAATGCTTGAGGCATTGTTTGCCGTACATTTTTTCTTAACATGTAAAATAAAAATAAAATAGAAGACATAATGAGAATGAAACTAAGAAGAAATTTCAGAAACCTCTAACCACTGAGAGAATCAGAAAACCCCAACTGACTGTTTAGACACTTGTAAGATTTTTTAGCGTATTTATATGCCTAAAGTTTTCTTGGTCCTCTTAGAAATAAGTCAAAGGTGTTATGAAGTAACATGGAAGAAATTACCATGTTGCATTTGATCCCAACAATTTCTGAACCTGGACTTGGGGAAGGCAAAGTGATACATCCCTGCAAGTATGTTCACAACACACATGAACATCTCAGACAAGTTCGGGTGAGAAAAGAGAATTTCTCAGATCATTCAGAACCATTTAAGGCTTGTAGGTCTAGATCAGGGGTCCTGAAACTTTTTAAACAGAGGGCCAGTTCACTGTTCCTCAGACACATCGCGGGCCGCTGCACTGTCCCTCAGACCCTGTCGCGGGCCGGACTATAGTTTGGAAAAAAACGACGGGGGAGTCGC
>JAVSBS010021819.1:7416-17667 GCA_033124195.1 Coracias cyanogaster
GTATAGCTTAATAAAAGGAATGCAGTTTATCCCTGAAAGAGAACATATGAAAGCTGGAAAATACATCGGGCTTGCCTCTCCCTGGGGTTTGGAGAAGTGGGGGTGCATGTGTGTGTGTATTACAGAACTTAACATATTTTCTTTTCAAATGAACAACTTTTTGTTCCCACTGCACTCCTTTGCTTGCTTGTCTGATTTCAAGTTTGTCTGCCCAAAATGACCTGAAGTATTACTAAAATGAAAACAGTAAAAATCAAAACCACGAAAGCTGAGCAACTGTAAAGGGTCAGATGTAACACTTATTTAACTCATACGACCAGTAGACATTTTGGGGAAAGAAAATCTATGCTAGTGTGTCTCCATTCCACGTGTACACTCAGCTTGAGAGTGCACACATCCATACCCAGGAGCAAGTAAAAATATTGACCAAATAGGGAAAAGCACTCTTGATATTTATAAACACGAAAAATGCACAAAATGGAAAAATACAGCCTTTCTGTTCTGTGTTGCTTCTATGGTGCTCTCCGTACTTTCCACAGAACATTTGTTCTCTTTAAGTTTTGACCTGTACTTTTCTGCTTCCGTGTAATCCTTAACTCAGAGAAGTTTTTGTAGGTGTGATAAAGTAGTAGGAAAAATAAAAATTGTGCTGATTTATTTTCTTTCTCTCTATTACTACATGTAGTGCCTGAGAAGTGATAGAACAGGTAGGAAAACAGATTTCTCTGTATTTTTCCACTGTGCCTGTGTTGTGCAGTTGACAATACATTAGGTGTAGGTGGCTTTTCTTCTCCCCAATGCTGTCATCTGACTTGTGATTCTGCAAACTGATGGCAGCCCTTGCCAGTTTCACAAAGCCCTATTCATTTTTCCTTGGGCTCACAGAGCTGTAACAGTCTGCCTGCCTGAAGAAGCTTGCAGGAGTGAGGCATCCAGTCAGTCACATACTTTGTAGCAACTGAAAAATGAGAAAAGTACTTGGAGGGGTATATTTTCTTCTTTGAGGGAGGAAGAAGAGACTTAGAGGCAGGTATAGAAGCTAAAAACTAAATCTTACTTTAAAAACCCTCAAGTTTGCAAAGCAGTTGCAAGTTAACATGCTTTTTTGCTATAAAACAAACTGTAGCTGATGGCTGGAAAGAAGTTTTGCCTCTGGAAGAGTGAGTCTGTAACTCCTTACTGAATAGCTGCTTTTTTCTTGAAACAACTACTACTAGCTGGTTGGAGGTATTTTGTGGGACAAGCTGGAGCATGAGTCTAATTCAGGAGGGCAACCCTGATGCTTCTAAATATAAGGAGAGTGGATAGATTGAAATTAATTATTGCACGTTAGGAGGCACCTCATATCGCAGCCACAAAACAGAATCCCACTGTGCTTGGGGCTGTACAGATATAAGCCATTTTTGTTCTGGTTTGCTATTTAATTCAGTAAAGGAGACAGAGAAAAGGGGTCTGGCAGCGCACGAGGGGCCAGAGTGTTAGTAACTCTTGTTTATAACGCAAAGCAGAGGCAGGCAGCTCCCTTCCAAAAACCTAAATATTTGCAGTAAATAAAGCAAAGCTGCTATTGCTATCTGTTATGTGTGTGTGTGTAAGAGGAGTTCCTAACCGGCATTGCTGCGGTCCTTTCCCTAGGGTGCTAATATTAATGAGCAGGCAAAACATGCAAGGAGTAAAAGAAAGAGTACAAAATTAATAAGCAACAACTGGGAGCCAGAGCACACACAGATCACTCAATGTGGTACAAACCCTGCTGGAGCCATTCGAGTGCCTCTTTTTTTTCCTTTTCTTTTTTTTTTTTTTCACTTTTTTTCTTTAGTAAGCCTGAAAGACATACAGGAAAGCTGTGGTATAGCTGGGAACTAAACCCATATCTCCTAAGCCCCAGTGCTTTACCCATGATACCCTCCTTCCTGCTCATTCAGAGGTTTACAGATAGTTTTCTCTGCTTACGAAGATAACAGAAGTATCAATTTTAAGAAACAGAAACTAGACTCAGAAACAAGTAGCTTTTCACTTTTTTTTTTTTCACAAGTTCGTTTTCAGTAGCATTTTCTGTTGTTGGACAGCACACTTTTTTGCCACATGGGTGTCCAGACCTTCAAACCAGTAATGCTCCTCCAAAACAATCCAGGAAATTAAATACTGTTGTTTATCTCCTCAGGGAAGAGGATGCTGGTTTGACTGCCGCACTGTTGAAACCCTCTATTCCAAGGGAAAAAGGATGCAGGAAAGGATGTTATCTCAGTTTTACTGGCACTGCAGGTGTCTCCATGCACCTCCAAACAAGCAAAATCTCACAATGAGCTAATTACAATTTAAAATAGTATGTTGTGTCAGTTAATTGCAGTGTGTGAAACGGAGTTGTGTCATGTCATTTCAGTAGGTAGGTACTCCAGTATCTCCCATTAACCTTTAATACCCTTGATCTTCCTATTCATTCTGGCAAGATTTCCCACAGCCTGCAAACTGCTCCTGTAGATCAGTTCCGACCTACCGCACAGCTCCCGTTTTGATCTGCTTTATCAATTAAAGGTTTGTCAGGGTTCGTGAACCCTCAGGCCAACACCATACTTGGTAGCAGAGCTCAAAGGAGAAGAAAAAACCAAAACCAAAAAAAAAACCAAAACACAAACCAACAAACCCAATTTGAATTTGTTGTCAGAAATCTCTCTGCCGGAGCTTCATAGCTTTCTGTGCAACAGTCACCTGTTATCTCCTAGACCTGAATTGGAGACTTATTGACAGACATTTTAATGTGTCTCTCTGGTCTTTGGGTCATTTTGCTAGTCATTGCTCACCCTGCTTGGTTTGGTATGTAGTGCATTTAACCGAGAGCCTACCCTAAGTAACTTCAGCACATTCACAGACTCGTGATAACAATCCATGATGAAATGCATTTGGAAATAAAATCCAATGGGTAATTTAGCTCATGCAGCATCTCTGGATGCTGACAGAGGCAGTTGACCATGAAGGACAGATGGATTTTTTCCCTGCCATGTTTAGAGATCCGACAGTGCTGCAAACCGCTTTGGAAAAAGATGGAGCAGGAGCATTTGGCCTTGCTTCCCCAGTTGTTTCTCTCCCCAGGGCAGTTTGGAGGTTCAGCCGGCGGAGCCCCCACGTGGCTCGCGGGCACGTGGCCACGCTGTTTACAAACACCCTCCCCGGAATCCCGAGGCGACGCGTAACCAGCGAGAGGGTGCCACGCTGCAGGCCGAGATCCTTTCGCGTGGCTTGTGAGCGCCCCGGGTTTTCACCCGCAGTCGCAGCCAAAGGCAGGGCTGCGATGGGTTGGCGGAGCCTGCGAGCTCTTTCGGGTTTGCTCGTTGTACATTTAAGAAATACTCAGGCCAGGGGTTTAGAACAAGGTCGTCCATGGTGAGTCAAAAATAGAAACTTTATTGCTCGATAGAGTAGTAGTGCTGGAAAGAGCTAGCCAGACACACACGCAACAGTGAGGAAGGCACTTTTTCTGCTTTCTAGAGATACTGTTAGGGAATTGGCTAACTTACATGGTAGGGCAGCATTTCAGAAAGCCTGTGGAAATGAATGGATGCATTTTTTTTTTTTATTTCCCGCTAACAAACTGGGGATCGCTTTTTGTCCAGGTTTAAGAGACGGGTCTCACTGAAACACAAGTAGGTTGCAGCAGCTAGTATTTGAGACTACAGTTTCGTTACAACTTGGAGAAGACTGCCTTGGTTTTGCTTTGTTTTAGCAGGCCATTGGCATCTAGCAAGAAGGAGGTTTGAACAGCTGTGTGCTGTTGCATTAAATGGCCTCCCATAGCCGAGGCACAAAAAGACAAAGCACGCTTCTTTCCAGCCACTCAGCTAAAACTGTATTGACTGACTTTTTGCTGCTCTCCTCATGAGTTCAGAGTTCAAGGATTCATATATCTACTGTACCTTGAGTTCAGATAGCAAGATATAACTACGTGGAGGGAAACAAACAGAAAAGTTTGTGTTCTTCAAAGACAAGCATTTTCCAGTACTTGTTCCCCTGTTTTGTTTCGGGGTGTGCACTGTTTATTCTTCTCCTTTTGTTTTACTCTCCCTCCCGGCACCCCCTCCTGCTTGCCCTCTGCTGCGGCACAGCCTCTCCCAGCCGCCTCTCTGCCTTGCCTGGCCCAGAACTGCAGACTCAGCAGGGACTGGTAACACTTTAACTCTTTGTCCTATTCGCAGCTCTTCCAGCAAAGGTCAAAGCAAATGAGACTTGCAGCTGCACTTGAAACAGAGCTGGAGTAGCAGGGAGGGATAGTGGCCATGGACTGTTCCCCCTTCCCCTGTTGTATTTATTTTTTTTTTTTTCCTAAAGCATATGAAGTGCGTGGCCAGGGTGAGATGAAAGTTTGGGTGGCTGTATCTGCTAATTTCTCATTAAGAGGAAATGAAAGACTTGTGACTTTTGTTTGTACTGGCCATATCTAGCCTCATGCAACATCTACTGATAAATAATTTAGGAGTTACTTCCTCAAATGCCCAAAACGTGGTCTTAATTTCGTCAGTGCAAAGCCAGCAAAAAAACCCTGTTACAGACACAAAGTCTTGGTTATCTGTCTTTGAAGTCCTTTCGGAAACTTTGGCAACGTGCCCTTATACAATTATTTTTCCTAAGAGCCATAGTTGTGCATTGTATGGTGGGACCACGCTGGCTCCAATTTCAGTCACTTAGAACAGAAATGGGTTTTATTTTTCTTGAGAACAATTCGGTGCTGCCATTTGCAGAGAGAAGGAACCTGCCTGGATGCCATCGACATTAGCACGCATCCACGCGTGCCATGTACAGGAAGAAGGTTCCCATTTGCCCTTCAAACAACCCGCCGCGGCGTTTCGCGGGGCCGAGGGGCGCGTGCCAGGGAGAGAGTTGGCGCTGGCTGGCTTAGCAACGTTGATGCCGGCGCCAAAGCTTACCTCTCTGCTTGGCGCTCCAGGTCACGCTAGTGTCTCGCCACGTGCTTACGCGCACATGGCAGCAGTGTTTACAAACATGACCCCAGAACTCTTACGGGCAGTTATGAAAGAGCCGGTGAACGCCGCATCCCGCGTGTGAGGGTGACCTATATCGCCAGTGCCAGCAGTGAACAGCGAGGCGCCTGTACCCAACGCAGGCTCTGAGAGCACATCAGACGTTTGAGGCAGGTGCTTTTGCTCCCAAACTGTTTTGAAATATCATTGCCACCATGAGAGAGTTTTCCACCGTAAACTAAAAATAGATGATACTATTAACTAGCAGGAGCGGCGGGTAAGTGATTCAGCAGCTTGGGGATAGAAGTGACTATGCTTCGGCACTGTAAGTCTGTTCCCATGTTAAATTAACTCCAGAAGTGCACAAAATTTTCAAAGTGGGAAGGAACGGTGAAGCTGGCTTACTTTGCCTAAAAGAAAAGAACACTGCGTGACCGTGTGGTTTCTGATTGACAGTTCCTTTTTCATTCCTTTACTAACACTTGCATTTGGGAACTAATGAATGCTTTGTAGTCAGGCTGTGACTCTCCATTTAGGAAAAAGATGCCTTAGTAGTTTCCAATTACACAACTCTATCTACAAAGTATGAATATCACTGTACAGCTGACTTGTTTTTTTGACGTGAGCCTTAGGAAAAAAATGCATAGCCAAAACACCCCTTTAGCAAACCAGGCATTGTATGCTCAACTGTCAAATGTCCACATCCTATCTTCGTATATATATATATAATTTTTTTTTTTTTAATTTCTTTTGGGACCAGTAGATGTCTACTTAAAAAAAATAAAGAAGTTCCTCTGTTAACCTCTAAGTTCTTCAAAGAAGTTTGTATTGTATGCTGGACTCTTCTAAAGCAGTTTCCCTCCAAAAAATGAGCAGTTTATTGTAAAATGGAAGTACATGGTCAGACGATTCATTTTGACAGATTCAAGCATTCTTGAAGTTTTCTCAGAAATAGGTGTATGTGGAGGAAGGTAGGCTATATAACTGAGTGGCTGCCAAAGATAAACAGAGCTTTCTTGAAAAGGCTGCTAAACTAGCAAAAATAACCCATGCTTGTTAATAAATCACTTCTAGTTTTTACTTTTGGAATAAAATAATGGAATCTCAGCTTTGCAAAAGCCTACTAAATGGTGAAGGGTTTTTTTGCCCTCCCAAATAGATAGATTGACCTTTCAGAAGCAGACAAGAGGGTAGAAAGATGGTAGTTCTATTTTATATTGGTTAGTATGATACATCTCAGGGTTTGTAAATATCGTAATGACAAAGCCCTTGGGAAAGATACACCACGAGCTTCTCCATGCTTCTTCTCCAATGTGATTCAATCCCATTACTGAGTAAAGCTTTTGGAAGTATAAAGATAGTCTGTAGTCTTCACCTTTTCCATCCTTACCCGTGGCAGCTCTGCAGTGGAGTTGTTTACTCTGTAAACAAAATAGAGGCTGACACGTGTCTGCTCTGGCCTGGTCACTAACTCATTTCATGTGCTCAGATAGCTCTAACCTGAGCAGGTTAAGTGATCTGCACGTCTGCCCCCTGCCCTCTCGCTGAATTGGTCCAGTCTCTGAGCTGATTTTTAGTGTTTCATTCAGAATGTGAGCAAATGTGTTTGCATCAGTTATTGATGTCTTTTCACTGCTGAACGTTCATTACAGTGTTCATTACACTGTATGTAATAGACCTAGAAATAAGAATGGAAGTACTGAAAATAGGTCACTGCTGTGTTCCCATTTTAAGAGTTTTTTGTGGCATTTCTCCTGCCTGAGGAAACCAAATCCACCTTACTGTGAAACTGTACAAGTACGGGCAGACTCAGAGAAAGGAGAACTAGAGCCTTCCTGTAACATATTCTCCAAACGTTTATAGCTTTTTTCCTGGGTACATAATTGTACTTGTTCTGGAGTCTTTCTCCAGAAGCCCTGAAGCACTTTTTAAAATGTTCTGAATCAGAAAGTACTGAGGTTTACAAGGACTTAGTTTTTTAGTATTTATGATGTCTGTGGGCCTTCCCAGTACATTTAACTTAACAAATGTAAGATGTACAGAGATACACAAATTCTGCGTCTGGTACATCTGTGACTCAGAGAATCTTCTTATTGTTACCACTTACAATATTTGCTTACATTATATGAAGATCTTCTTTTAGTCATGAAGAGAATATAAGGAAAGAAATGCTGCTTATGATGAAGGTTATTTTATTCAATGCTTTTAGTTGGTGGCAGGATGGAAGCAAAAAGTGTAAGATTACCATTGTGTGCTACAGGGTGAATACCGCCATTGTGTCAGTTTAGATGAGTATCTCAAAATAAATACAGACTCTGTCATGGGTTTGTCCTCTAGGTAAAAAAGTAATGGAAATCTTGTTTAACAAGTTCAGTGAAAGGCACACCTTAATTATGTCTTCAGATGCATGGCTGCAGTTCTTACTAAAGAGTTTTACCCAACTACCAGAGAACAGAGTTGGGACTTTTGACTATTCTTATACTTAGAATGTATGCTGATCAGTAATCATGTCAGGGCATAGTCTGGGGAAAAGAATCCCTTGGCATAATAAACAGCTATCCCCAGCCATAGCTTTCTCTACTGAGAGAGAGAGAGATTATTCACCAATTTATGTCTTTCTGCTGGTGCCCTTCTCCCCCTTCTTCCCCACTTCAAAAGCCAATCTACCAAAAAGCAGGGGAAGATGGAAAAGAGATGAAACAGTGCCTGTGGTAATCACCTGAGGGATTTTGCATTGATGCCTCTTGGAGCTGGGAATCTTGGATGGGGTCTGAATTGTGCTACCAAAATTTGCAGCACTGAATGAGGTAGTGGGAGGACTCGCTGACCCAGGAGGTAGACAGACATGGGCCACCTTGTTCCTCTGTCTCTCTTACTCATTGCTTTCTCATCAGAACACGTTCCTCAACAGACCAACTGCTTATTCGTTTTGAGCACAGGGAGAAAACATTAAGTTACGTTAACAACTGCCCATAGCACTCAAAGGCAAGGCAAGAAGAGGCAACAGGCCTGCAGAATGTCTGCTCAGCACAACTCACAGGCAGAAAATGCTTCCCGTCACCCTACTTAAAAATAAGACAAGTCTTGTTAATTCAAGAGTCACAAGAACTACAATGTGTGCAAAAGATATCAAAATCAGTGAAAGGAAAAAGAAGTATTTTAGATTATTACAATACTGGGAAATGTACGGGGGAAAATGCCCAGAGCTGTTCTTAGGAAAGCAAGAAAACTCAATGTTATGGAGTAAGTTTAAAAAAATCAAAAGTTGGTGGAGTCGTGCCAGCACTGGCTTTTCCCCATGTTCACAGGATTAAGCCGGTGAGGTGCTGATGCCTTCCCACGTCTTTCAGTGCTACAAGAAACACTACTGTGCTTTGCCCACCAGCCTGCCTTTGGCCATGGCCAACCTCCAAAGCTTCTAAATATGATTAAACCCCCATTTCCAGAATCCACATACATATCAGCAAAAGAGAACAGGCTATGTTATGTAACAAGCAAACAGCAGAAACTCTGATCTATGAATTCAATACAGATACACCAGAAGCAGCAAAATCAGGACTTCTACTTGTGTTCCACTATCCTGGCAGCTTTTTTTTTTTCCCTAATTATTTTTCCTTGTCATAGGTGCACACAAGTGTGGAGAGGATGGGTGTCTCAAACACAGCAAATATCATGAAACTCCATGCAAAAGAATGTCATGCTGGAGCAAAATGTAAAGTTTTGATCTGGAAAACTGGGGTTGGTTTAATTTTAGGCAGAAGAGTGGTCAATGTCTTCCTTTTGTGAACCCCTTATGGTCTATGCAAATTTGCTTGCACCCTTGTCCAAGAAAATTCTCACCAGGACCTATTAAATGGATTTTTTCTGTATCAGTGCACAGCAGAGAGAAGGATGGACAAGTTGTCCTTAAAGTTGCATGACATAGCCATAGAAGAGACCATTTAATCCATCTTCTTCTACCTAGCCAGATAAATCATAACGATCGCTTTTGACAAATACTCGGATAATCTGCTCTAGAAGACCTCTGCTAGTGGAGATTCTGTATTCTTCCAAGTCTTCTCATTTTGTTCAACCTTTTTCTTTGTGGACAGGTATAGCATTCCAGCTGAGGCATTGCCAAGGCTGAGAACAAAGGTAACTTACTGCCTCACAAAGCCACACAAACAGGACTGTAGCCTGTGCAAAAATTGCCTTTTCTCTCAAAAGGATTGACATCAGCTCTTGAGCCTGATACTCACTGTAACTCCGGGAACTGCTGTTCCTCATTCAGTGTTTGTGCTCACAATTGTTCCTGCCTTTTGAGACATTGCCCTTGAGTTACCAAGATGAGAAACCCCAGAAGAACTTCAGAAAAAAGCTAGTGTGTCAAAACAGAGAAGTTGGTGGAGGAAATGCATACTGGGTGAGGCTTAAAATAAGCAATTACACGTTTTTGTGAGGGTCTGGTGATCTGCTAGACTGTGAATTTCTCGGGCAAGGACTGTGTCTGTGTTACCTGGGCACTGCTGCTATTCTATGCATAATGCAAAGAGAGTTCTCTCCCACAGAAGAAGATGTGGGCAATATCGTGAACAGCTTGGTGTGCACACTTGCTCAACGTGGCAGTAAAGAGAAGTGGGAAAACCAGATGCAATACAGTACTTAAGCTTAGTAGTATGTATGGTTTTGTTAAGCTGTAGTGGATGGAGACAAAAGCATGTTTCAGAAAATGCAAAACACTAGGAAAGATTTCCCTTGAGCTACAGAGCCAAAGGTGTGTGGTTTTGCCATGGGAAGATCTGAATTCTCCTCCTCTTGTTCCAGGGAAGTTTTCAGATGAAATCTGCCAATTATGAATGTTCCCCTATATTCCAACTGCCAGTACAATAGTCTGTGCTGGGACAGGGCCTCGGAACAGGCAGGACGGAACAGGGGAGTAGGAAGTAGAGCACTGTGAACCTAAGACTGGAGGGTGAGCCAGGTACTACATGTTAAAGGCTGAGAAGGGCTCTCAGGAGCTTACCTTCAGCTCTCTGGCACAGTTTGAACAAAGAGAGTATTTGAAGAAGTAACACCCAACATATTTCAAATTCCTGAAAGGAAACAGATATGACTGGGTGTGCTTAAACTAAGGAACTTGCCATCACAACCTGTTGCTGATGCAGGTTCTTTTGTAGGTAGCAGGCATTTCTGTCGATTAGGACAACGTCTAGGCTCCTGCTCCTTAGGATACAATCTATAGGGGGTTTTAAGTCTTACGGTTTGTGCTGTAAGCTGGAGGTTTTTAAAGTATTAACCA